>PVKS010005231.1:0-86627 GCA_004027875.1 Aplodontia rufa
TCAGTACCGTGGGGCCATCTAGGTAGAAGTTGTGAGGTAATTGATACCTGGGTAAAAGATTTAGAAAAACCAAAAACAACTTGTTAGTTGAAAACTGGGTTTAAGAACTTTGTTCTATGCCTTCTCTTGGTCAGATATATCTATGGTTTCTTTTGTTTTGTTTTTGTTTGTTTTTTAGCATTTGATCATTTTATTCACAAAATATAAGGGAAACTGAACATCCCTTTTCTGTTGAGATTTTTCGCTCCCAATAATTTTATGTGGAGGGCCTTCAAATACATCAACTATAAAACATGCTGAAATGAACATTTTTTAAATTTATAAATACAAACCAGTACTTTATACAAGAGCTCACCATTTCTTTTTATTTTTTTATTAAGGAGTTATTGTACAATCATAAATGCTTATAAAGTAACAACATGATGTGCATTTGATTCTAAACCAGAATCACCCCCACATCGCCTACACCCCAGTCTCTTGATTGTGATTTTTCCAGATTGTGAATTTTCCAGAATTAAATGATTGCATAAGTATTATTTGGCTTCTTGGGGAGGGGGTAAAGAGTATGTTACACTGTTGTTTGTCTCCCTAGATCCCTCCCTATCCTACCTCCCTCTCCCCTCCCGGCCTCTCCCCAGGCCCCACAATATCTATGGTTTTCCTAGGTTACATGTTGCTAAGCCTTTGCTGGGTCTAATACATGAGTTTGACAACCTTTTACCCAAGCCTCAGTCTTCAGTTTTGCTCCAGCCTCCACAAATGAGTGAAAACTTTCCACTCTTGACTCTGGGCTTGGCTAACTTTACTCAGCATGATTTCTCCCATTGCCATCCATTTACCTTCAAAGGCCATAATATCATTGTTTCTAAATGCTCCATATAATTCCATTTTATTTATACATATATATAAATAAAATCTGGGTTGGTTCCATAATTTAGCTATTTTTCTGTTGTAAATTGAATTGCTATGAACATAGATTTTGCTGTGTCACTGTGATGTGCTGATTCTAATTTCTCTGGGAAAATACCCAGAAGAGGGATAGCTGGATCATATAGTCGATCCATCCCTAATTTTTTGAGGAGCCTCCTCAGTGCTTTCCAGAGTGGCTGTACCAGTCTGCAGTTCTACCAACAATGTGCTACTGTTCCTCTCTCTCCACAACCCCTCCAGAGTTTGTTACTGTTTGTATTCTTCATATTTGCCAGTCTGACTGGAGTGAGGTGAAATCTTAATGCAGTTTTGATTTACATTTCTCTGATTACTGGTGATTTAGAACACTTTCTCGTGTATTTGTTGGCTTGCTCAGTCTCCTCTGCTGAGAAGTTTCTGTTTAGCTCTCTGGCCCATTTATTGATTGGATTGTTTATGATTTTGGTATTAAATTTTTTGAATTCTTTGTAAATTTTGGATATTAGTACTCTGTTGGAGGAATAACAGGCCATCATTATCTCCAGTTCTGTAGGTTGTCTCTTGACAGTTTTGACCAATTCCTTGGCTGGGCAAAAGTTTTTTAGTTTAATGGCATCCCATTCATTGGTTTTTGACTTCAAATCTTTTGCTTTGAAAGTCTTGTTGAGAAAGTCTTTGCCTACTTCCAAATGCTGGGGAGTTGGTCTTAATTTTTCTCTAGCAGTTTTATGGTAGTTGATATAATTCCTAGTTATTTGATCCATTTTGATTTGATTTTTGTGCAAGGTGAGAGATAAGGATCTAATTTCAATTTCCTGCAAATGCCTGTCCAGTTTGTCCGGGACCATTTGTTGAAAAGACTGTAGGACAGTGGTTTCAATCCAGCAGGGATCTGGAAAGATTTTAGTTGTCATTTCTTGGAGGCAAGGATGGGAGGAGTTGCTATTAGCACCTAGTCAGACAAGTCCAGGGACACATCCTGGAATGCACTAGACTGCCCCACAAAACACAGAACCATCCAGTTCATAACATCAAGGTGTCAGCATCGAGAAGCAGGGCTCTAAATCAAGGATCATGAAAAGGTCCAACTGAAGAGTCACCAAAATCAGTGATAGCTTGCACAGATGTTTTGCTTTATTTTGTTTCTTAATAAAAAAAATGAGTCTATTTCCAATCATGAAGAAAATAATGTTGGTATATCTCTGAATTCTGACATGGGCAAAGAAGAAGAACAGAAGTAACATTTTCTCTTTAAACCCTAGACTTTATATATCTTGGAGTTCTGATTGCTTGCCCCTGATGTATAAAATGGCTAAGAATGTAAAGATTGTTATTTAAAGTAATTATTTATCTTCTGATTTCTTTTTCTTCCTTTGTCTTTGGCAAAAAAAGAAAAAGAAAAAGAAAGAAAGAAAGAAAGAAAGACAGACAGACAGACTTGAGACTGGGCTAATTAACGTGTGGAATCTTTTGTGTTCAGAGCTGTTTTGTCTCAGAGCATATACAAGTAACCCATTTTCACTCTAAATTTTATTAACTGTTTTTTACATGCATTCATAATTACTCAAAATTCTGTCATATTCTTCAGTGTGTAATATAACAATCAAGACCATACTTTCGAAACTTTAAGAAGATCATCAGGCTCAATGCCTTATTTTATATATAGATCACTACTGGTTGCTTAGATTTTTTTTTTCACTTATGATAGAAAACAAGACAAATTAACATAATCAAATGTATCAGGGTTTCTGAAAAGTATTTTCTAGGTATCCTTGTTGACACAATAAAGTTAATGTATTTTTTAACAGATCATACAGCATAAAATACTCAAAAATAACATCTTAATGGTGATGTCCAAAATCCAATACATTTAGTTTCCTAAAGCAGCAAGAAACAGAAACATGTTTTGCAGAAAATGATACAGCATATGCCAAGATGGGGTGGTAATTATCATCAGCTTTTATGTGTAATGGGGATAGGATGTTATTACAACCATCATATCTACCAGTGTCTTATAATCAAGTTTAAACATAGTCTTGAGGCAGCAGAGCCCAGCTCTGTGATTTAGTGACAGGAAAAAAGTGCATTTCATGAAAGGTTCTAAACATACCAAAGGAGGAAAACAAAGTCGCTTACACCAAGGTTCAATTAACGCTAGGCTCTCACCTTAGTTTTCTCTCCCTAGGCTTAAAGCCCAGCGAAAACCAACCTCTTTCTAGCATTACATCCATTATCATTTCCATGATTATCACATTATTTTTCTCCTTGAATTTTCCATTCCAGTGCATTCCTGCCTCTGAGAATAAAACAGAAGTTCCTATGATGGTAAATGAGGTGCTACACAATCCAGCCCTTCACTAGCTCCCCAACATCTCCTATTTCTTTCACTCCTGCTTACTTGATTTTAGCATCCCTGGAAAGCTTGCAATTTCCCTAAAACACTAAACATGCTCCTACCTGGGAGACTTTATTATTTGCTCCTCTTGGAAAGCTCTTCGTCCAGACTTCTGAATTATATTCTCCCCTTTTGTTTAAATACTGTCACCTTTGCCATTTAAACATGTGACTCCACCACTCCTAGCTTTATTAAACTCCAGTCACCCGCTATCCGCCTTCCCTGACTGATTTTTCTCCAAAAAACTGTACTGCTTTCTGTTAGGCTTTTTCCCAAATAATCTGAGTAAGCTGCACATTAATTGAAATATTTTTACTTATATATTTTCATATCAATGTATACAATGTACATAAGTAATACATTTTCGACTTCTGAATGGCCTAATTTGAAATTGATCTAAAATAGTTATTTAATTTCAAATTATTATTGGTATTTTAATTCCCCTGAGTCAGCATAAACTTGGGTGGGTTTTACTAAAATACAAAGGGTCTTTTTGTTTGGTTTGTTTTGTTTTTAGCTGAAATAAAGGATATAATTCAACCAGTTGCAAGAAAAAAATCGCATTATGGTAAATATTGACTTTGCTATTTATTATTCATATTTTGCATTTGCCCCTTTGAATTTCACTTTTATTATTAAACAAAGAATTTGAGATCATTTTATTGATATTTATATATATAGTTTATATTTGTTTATATGTATATATTTATATGTATAGTTTTTTTCTCAGTGCTTGCCACATGGCTAAATAATCAATAAATGCTGGTTAAAGAACAGATAATTTAGTGCAATAGTTGCTTAGTAATTAGAATTAGCAATAGAATTATTTCTAAATCCATCTTTGAAAGCATGTATGTTACAATTTCTTTGTCTTTCTAAAAATATGGAAAATAGGTCCAAAATATGGAAATATTAAAACAAGCTAGTTTCTGTGAATGACCTATCTATTGCTAAAGGCATATGGATTAGCTTCACTTCCAAGTTAAAGTCTTACTTTGTAGTAATGTCAAGAGAAAGTTACTTTTCTTTTTAACTGTAATTTAAAGCCCATATTAGGAAATAGCTCTTTGCCATGAATCTAACCCTATATAGTTTTTAGAATGGCATGTGTTCTCACTGACAGATTACTTGAATATATTTCAAATCTTCTGGATTTAGTAACTAATCTTTTAAATAAAATTTTACACCAAAAAAGCCAGACTTTCTCTCCATTCCTAAAATTTTAAAAAAGCATTCAACAAACTTTAAATTTAGAATGATATGCTCTGAGTCTGAGACAAATTTAACTTAATTTTTCACATTTTGCTTCTAACTGTCCTGTTTTGTAGGATGCATTAATTTCCTAGGACTGCTGTAGCAAAGTACCACAAAGCAGGTGGCTTAAAATGATAAATATGCTGTCACAGTTCTAGAGACTAGAAGTCCAAAATCAAGGCATATGCAGGGCCACGGTTCCTCTAAACTTGTCGGGGGAACCCTTCCTTCCCTTCCTAGTTCCTGGTGGTTTCCTGTTAATCCTTGGTTTTTCATCATCCTGCAGCTGGGTCACCCCAACGTTTGCTTCTGCTGTCCCATGGCCCTTCCCGCTTGTGCGTCTGTGTGTATTCTTCTTCTTAAGGGACCACTCGTATTGAATGAGAAGCCTACCCTACCCTAGTTTGACCTCATCTTAACCAACCACATGTGCAATGATACCACTTACAAGCAAGATCACAGCCTGAAACACTGGGAATTAGGATACCAATACACCTTTGGAGGGGCTGGAGCAGTCACTCAGCAGTTATGGAGTTTGTCTGGCATGTGCAAGGATGCGGGTTCGCATCCCAACACCACATAACAATGGAGTGTCAGAGCAACAAAAGCCACATGAAAAACTAAATAAAATTGATTCTATCTTTCTCTCTCACTGTCCCTCTCTCTCTTCAAAAAAAATATACACCTTTGGAGGGATAAAATTCAACCTATAATATAAGCACTTTACTAAGGAAGGGAAAAATGTAACACTTTCAGTTAGGGATAAACTAAGTGAGTTTGTGCACTGAGAAGTAATAAAATGTAGTGATCGAGAGCACAGACCTTGATTCTAGGTGCATTTCCCAGTTCTTAAAGAACAAGAAGTTTGCTAACAAAGGAGAAAAAAAGATATTCTCACTGTTCCAGCGACACATCCAAAGACACAGAGTTGCAAAAGTCGTCATGAATGTGGAGAATTGTTCTGTGAAATCAATGGAATGAAAGAAGCAGCCTCATAAGAAAAGGGAGATCTTCCTTACATAATTTTGAATAATAAACATCTAGAAATAACTAGTTATGTATTTTTAAATCACCATTAAACATCACAGTAACAATCACTTGCAGCCCACCACCACCACTGAATGAAGATTGCTAAAATCAGTGAGCAAAGCTTTAAGGAGAAGCAGAACATTTGTACAGCCTCAAATTATATTTCACAAATTATTTGTTGATTATTGCGTGACTTTAACATATCTCCAACTTTTGCTAAGCCTCATCTTGGAGGTGTGGCTTAATTTTCTCTTCCCCAGTTGTGAGCTGAATTAGTGGCTCAATTCTAATGATTGAAGCATGGAGAAGGAGAAATAGGGGGCTTAGGGTGGAGAACCTTGGCAGATACAGCCATACAGTCAAATGATCAAGGTGAACATCACCAGTAATAAGCCATGTTAATAACATGAGCTCCACTATGATGGGAAGAAAAGGGTACTCTGTCCTCCCCAAATTCAGCAACCATAGTCCAATCATGAGAAAGCCCGTATTAAGACACAGTGTGCAAAACACCTGACCTGTGCCTTTCAAACATGTCAAGGTCTTCCATGAATGAGATCCTATCACATATTGGCAACTAAGGTGGCATGGCAACAAAAGAAAATGAGGTACTCTATATTCAATCGTGGAATAGGAAAAGGAAATTAATAGAAAATGGTGAAAATCTTAATAAAGTCTAAAGATCATATGAATATTAATTTCTTCATTCCATGGCTAAATAAAATATTAACATTAGGGGGAGAAAAGGAAGAAGGCCATAGGAACTCTCTGTACTGTCTTTGCAAATCTTTATTAATCTAAAACTATTTCACAGTAAAGAGTTTTTTTTCTTTAAAAAAAAAAAAAGAATTTTTGAATTCCACCAACATTGATATAAAGAACTCAGGATATCCTCTCCCCTAAAATTGGTGAAAGTGGGAAAAAAGAAAGCAGCATCATTTCAGGCCTTTAAGTTGGCTAATAGCAAAGTGTATATTGAGAGATGTTTTCACCTGGAAAGCTGCTGGATCTCTGAGTGATAAAAAGGGAAGTCTCTGGTCCCATTTTCTCTCTCCTTACACTCAACCCCTAGTTCCACCAGCTCAGTAGTTCTACCTAGGTAGCACTGTCTGGGAAAGCCACAAGTATTGCTGGCAGAAGGTGGAATCTGACCCTGGGCAGAGTGAAATGAAATGCCCAATAGTGTTACCAGTGAACCTATCAGTGAACATAATGTGTTCATTAGGAAACAGATGGCAAAACTTGCAGCTCTGCTACCACGAGGGTACAATCTGGCTGGAGGGTGCAATGGATGATCCAGAAATTTAACAGAGATCCTATAAATAAGAAAACCGTAGAAAGAGCTGATAGGCATCCCTGGCCGACTCAGAAACCACGTGCTTGCAAAGTAGACCCTAGGGCCTAGCAGAAAGTAAAAGCTGAGATTGACTTAAGAGGTGCTTGACTCAGGAGTGTGCCCTTCCACACATACACAAGTATATTATCACAGGGCAGACGCCTCACAGGTTAAAGCATGTGAGCGCAATTTCTGGAAGAGGAATATCTGTCCAAAGAATTGGTTGATAACTAAGCTGTGCAATAAAGGAATGATTCCCAAAAAGCTAGACTTAGAAAAGAAAAAAAGGGTTGGGGGCATAGCTTAGCAGTAGGACACTTGCCTATCATGCCTGAGGCCCTGGGTTTTATACCCAGCACTGCAAAAACTAAATAAGGAGAAAAATAATTAAAGAGACACCAATGCCTGCTATACTATGACAAGACTGATTCCGCAGTTTAATTACAGGCAGGTTACAAAATAAATAATAATCAAACTCTTTATAAAAACTAGCTGGGTGTGGTGGCCCATGCCTGTAAAGCCAGCAGCTCAGGAGGCTGAGACAGGAAGATTGCAAGTTCAAAGCCAGCCTCAGAAACTTCAGCCCTATACAACTTAGTGAGATAATGTTTCAAAATAAAAAGGCTAGGGTGTGGGTGATGTGGGGGTAATTTTGGTTTAGGAACAAATATATATCATATTGTTACTTTATAAGCATTTTTGATTATACAGTAACTCAACTCCTTAATAAAAAAATTTAAAAAATAAATTGATTTTAGAAAAGGGCTACAGATGTGTCTCTATGTTTAAGCACTCCTGGATTGATTTCTGGTACCAAAAACAGATAGGAAAAAAATGTATAAAAACAAATAAAAATCCAGAGTTGCTACAGCATATTACATAAAAAAAAAGTCCATATTTCAACAAAATCTTATGGGTAATGTTTAAATATGTATTTGAAAAATACATTAAAAATTAGCCAGCATAAAGTAATTTTGAGTGTGCTCAGATCTTTGCTTCAGCAAAGACTTCTAAAGGATAGTTATAGAATATATACCATAAATATGCTTAAAATCAAAAGGATTCAACTAAGCTAAGGAGAGGGGTGGGTAATGACAGAGTTTAAAGAGAGCAAAGGCAATCATAATAATTGATACTAATTGACCAATATCAATTACACAATTTTAAACATCATTTTATAAGATACTGAACATAAATATTGTTATGACTATTTTTTGAAGAAAGACTTGTTTGAAATAGAAGAATAGAGAGGATGAAGGTGAAATTATCAGGTCACATAAGGTAGAAAATTGATCGAATAAGAGATGTAACACAAACAAACCCCCCATTTTATTATTGTGCAGTATCTGAACCTAAATATACCTTGATGATAACTAAGTAAACTAAAATAAGGCAACATATAGATGAATTTGATTTTTTCTCCTCATTTACAAGAAGTGAAAAGTTTTGGGTATGTCATGCTGAAGAAGGTCAAAACCTGAGACTTATAATTAAAAAATTCTGTTTCATCTCCCATCCTGAAATTTTGCTATAAGTGAAAAATATGTTAACACAAATTTGGCTTTAACCTAGACAAGAAGTATCGAGTGAAAACACAAACACTTATTCACCTAAAACACTCACATGTTACTATATTCTTATACAGGCTGAAAAGACCTCATTAGGCAAGATGACCTTTGCTTTATTTTCCTTCTAAAAAAGAAATCATTTTATCTTGGACAAAATGCTAAGACAGTAGGCAAAAGTGATATTTTCTCATTAAACTCATTTTGTTTTCACTTTGAACCGTATTTCAGATGAGGAAGAGAAAGTTTCACAAATGAAGGACATGTTATCACCAACAGCACATAGGAAAGGAAGCCACTTCCATCTAAATGTGACTATTTGAGGATAGAATACAGTATTACATATTTAAATACTTCACTATTAATAAGTATGGAATCATTCTGTAATTGACACTAGTCAAGGGATAAACAGACAGAAAATATACCAGTTGTAAGTCATCCTTACTTCAAAACTGTAATCCATGTAGAGGATGCAGCTCTCAACTTCTCAGTTGTGCTAGAAATAAAATGAAATTTTATAACCTCATTTTACGTTTTAGTTAAGCTGATGATCTATTACTAGAGTAGCAAAAATATAATCTCAGCCAATCTGATATTCCCTTTTTCCCAGATCAAATCTAAATTCCAGGGTCCTTACCTACTTTTAAAGGCTTAGAGGGAAAGCAACCAACTGTCTCCCAAAGTCGCTTCTCAGTGCTATCTGCTGAGATACTCATTCACCTATCTCAGCTTCAGACATCCATTTTCAGAGACCACCAAGGAGTCTTCCCTCATTGTGGGCACCCAGGCTCCTTCAAATCCAAATAATTGTCTGCACAGTTCTAAGCCCTGGGTGAAAGAAATCACTCTGACTCTCCATTCTATGCATGGTGTGAACCACCCTTTCACTGCTCTGTCCACCTGAACTCACTGTGCAGCCCTGAGGGCTTAGGATCCCCTTCTCTCTCAGATTTCACACACCAAAATTTGCTTTTTCTGCCTCCCCTTGATCCCTCTCTTCCTATTTTCCTCCCTCTCTCCTTCTCTCCCTCTCCGACACACACACACACACACACTCACTCTCTCTTCTCATTTCACTTTCCCACTCCAGGCAGTCTTTGATGTTCTATCAGATACTGGGGAATATGGAGGTGAAGGAAGGGAGAGAAGAAACTTGACGTTCCCCAAACTCACTATGCTTAAGTATTTATTCATGTCATTTTTAAAAAAGAGACAGGGACAGTCAAAAAGAGAGAAAGAGAGAATCAACTTTAGTTTTTCAAGTGATTTTCATTGCTCTGACACTTTATTGTGTATGTGCTGGGGTTTCAACCCACGTCCTTGCACATGCCAGGCAAGCTCCATAACTGCCGAGTCAGCCCCAGATTCATATCATCTTTAAAGTACAGTTCCTTTGTAAGCAGAATCAGCATTACTTGGAACTTGTTATAAACTCCATACTGCACTGGTGAATTAGAAATTCTAGTACTCTGGAAAGGTCTAGAACCATCCATGACACAACAGATCTATGCTTGTGATTCCAAAGTACAGTAAGTCTGAGACCTAGTGATTTATTATCCTGTAAACCAAGATTGGTTTTATTGTCTTCAGAAAATAAAATAAGTTTAAGAGAATCAACCTTTTCCCCTTTGCTTTTCATTTTATTAAATGCTTCTGGTCCATGAGCATGAAACTTTCTGTTTGAAGAGGTGGCATTTGGAGAAAACAACTATTAAAAAACAAACAAAGACACACTTGTAAGTATTTAAACGATATACTTACAAAACTCTGATGAGAAGTGAGGGCAAACGTATTTAATTAAAGCAAGAAAATATTAAAACTTTTTTTTCTAAGTTGCATATAGGCATAGTGGCTTCATATGGACACAGAGTTTATCTTATGATCAATAGCAGAGATTTTCAACTTTAATATGCTTTAAAATATCCTAGGAAAATAATTTAAAATTTGGATTATAAGTCCTGATATACAAGTTTCAGATTCTCAAATATCCACTTTTTAAACAAAGACCACTAGTGTAAGTGTTCCTAGATCATAGATTGAAGATCCACATTTAGACAAGTCTTGCCTCACACTATTGAGTTATATGTGTATTTCCTACTAAATCCCTTTGCTCCTTAAAAGTTTCAGTCAAGCATATTATTCTAAATATTATAAAACTTCAATATTCTCAATCAATACATTTGGTTTTTCTTAAGAGTTTAATAACTATTCTTTAGTAACAGAACTTTTGAAAAGAGTTGTTTAATTAAACACATCTTTTTTCCCTTCTGAATGAACATTAGCAGATCAGCAACATTTAAACTAGGGAACAAATGTTTTCATCTTATACCCAAAAGTTATTAGTACTATGCCTTGCATACAGTAGATGCCAAGCAAATGCTTGAAGACTGAATGTTCAGAATAAGACTGTTAGTCTCTTCTGGACTTTGGTCATGTCCTCTAGCTCAGCTAGGATTCAGGAATATTTGAAATATAACCCCAAATGGTTGTACTTTTCATACACTTAAAAAATATTCCAAATCTTCCTTGAACACAAAATATCATCAATTATCATATGGGGTAATTAATTCAGTTTGTTTAAATATATTGGGGAAGTGCAATTTTGTCTTAGGAGTTGAGAAAACAGAATATTAATGTTTATTAAAACTTACTACTTCAAGAATTGTTTTAATAAATCAACACTCAGATTAAATAAACCAACTTAAAAAAAAAAAGAAAAGAAAAATAGATGTTAGAATTCAACTAAAAAAAAAAAAAAAGACCTGACTTTAAGTAACCCTAGCTTTCTGGTAATTCAGTCCTTAAAACCTGGGACAAATTTCTTTCCATTTCTCTACTTATGAGGTTGCTACATTCTTGATAACTTTCTACTCTAGTCCCCAAATGGTTAGCATTTGCTCTTTAGACTTTATAAAGGAGGAAGATATTGTTCCCCACCATTTCAAGAAGAGTACCTGAGGTTCATTTTTAATTGTTTCAATTCAGAGTATGGTTCCATCCTTAAACCCTAAAACAATCAGGGTATGAAGCTGGGTATGGGACAAATTCCACCCAAAGGGCATAAATGAAATTGGACAGAAGATTTACCAAAATATAAATGAGATTGCTGATCCCATCAGTATGGGAAGCTGATCCCACTCAAAAAAACAGCAGGTGTACACCACCATGTTTAGCTATTGCAATAGATGATTTTTGCTCTTTAAATATAAGCACCAGGGGCTGGAGCAGTAGCTTGGTGGTTAGAGCACTTGCCAGAAATGGGCGAGTACACAAATTCAAACCCCAGCACCATGCACACAACTAAGTGTCAGAGCAATGAAAGCCACATGAAAAACTCAATAAAAAATTGATCTGTCTCTCTGTCTTTCTCTTTTTAAAAAAATATATAAATAAAGCACCAAACATGTGAGAGGACATTCTATTTTACTGATAAGAAAATTGTTTTTAAACATTGTGCCAAAATACATATTATATATAATGTATAATATAACAATTTTAGTTATTTTAAGTGTACAATTTAGTGAAATTTAGCACATTCACAAAGTTGTGCCATTATCACCATTATTTCCAGAACTTCTTCATCATCCCAAACAGAAACTCTGACCTCATTAAACAATACTTCATCATGTCCCCACCCTTCCAACCAGAGAGTCTTTACTGTACTTTCCTGTCTATGGATTCACCTATTCTAAGTATCAGTGGCATCAAACTCTCTTGTGTCTAACTTACTGCACTTAGCACAGTGCATTTAAGGTTTATCTGTGTGATAGCTTATACTAGAAGCTTTTTCCTTCATAAGACTAAATAAGACTTCATAAGACTCTGCTGTAGGTGTGTATACTGCTTTTCATGTTGTCTTTCCACCTGAATATGGACATTTATGTTATATATGCCTTTCAATTATTATGAATAATGCCATTATGAATATTGGTGTACAAGTGTCTATTTGGAATACTAATTTCAGTTCCTTCGTGTGTATGTCTAGAAGTGAACTTGTTGGACTACATGATAATTCTATATTTTACTTTTTGAGGAAAACTATCTTCCAGAGCAACTGCAGCAATTTACATTCCTACCAGCAAAGCACAAGGGTTATAATTCTTCTATAACAATTGTTATTTCCTATTCTTTTAATAGTAAATGTCTTAATTAATATGAAACGGTGCCTCATTTTGGTTTTTATTTATATTCTCCTAAAGACTGGTAATATTAAACATCTTTTCAGGTTTTTTTTTTTTTTTTGGACGTTTGTATATCTCTTTGAAGAAATGTCTGTTAAAATCTTTTGCTCATTTGTGAATCCGCCCCCTCCTCTTTAGATAAAATTAGATTTAAGGAATTCATAATTTTCCCCAAATTATCCAATTTGTAAGTTGCAGAAATAGCAAGCAAAATCCATACCATAGTCTACCAGGTGCTTGCTCTTTTTGAAATTCCACAAGTTCTCCTTCTAAGCCAAAGGCTGCTTAGCCAATGTTCACTCTCCCTGACACGGTGGACTCAATCCAAGAGGTAAAATAAACATTTATAAATTATAACAGCTGCTGCTCCCACTATGAATATCTCTCAAGTAAAAAACTCTGACATTACTGCCATAAAAATGATAAGCAGCCCTCCAGGTACTGGCCCAATTTTACAGCTTTTATTAAGAAGTAAAAGCTCTTCATATGCTACTACTTTATTTAGGTAACATTTTGGATTTCACATAAAATTCCTGCTGCCATAAATAGGTTTTCAGGTGGTTTTTCTAAACACAAATGAGTACTAAGCCTCTAAGTGCAGCCTGTAGCAAATATGCTACTGAAAAGCAAGCAGCAGAATCATTTGCTCTTAGGAGGCAAATAATATGAACTCAGCTCCGTCTTAGCTTGCATTAGGTTTTTAATATGATTTAAGAAATATTATATTTAAGAAAGCTGCTTGAAGCCTAATTCTTTGTTTCTTGTCAAGGCAAATATCACCTGATGAGATATATATATATATAATGAATTAGTCATAAATTAATTCTAAATCATCTGTAGGGAACTGAGATCATCTTTTTATATGGAAATAAACATATTTTGAAAGAGAGAAAACTAGCTTGATTCTGGCTGCAGAGACATTGGTTTAGAAGGAGACTTTGATCCAAGTGCCCAGGAAGAAAGAATTATGGTGCATCACATAAAGACTTGCTCAGACTTTAAAGGAGGCCACAGAACCATCTCATTTACAATTGCTGCCTGAGAGCCTGAGGACAACAGTGGCTCTCAGGGTGGCAGAAGAGGCAGCCTTTCTCAACTGCTCCTCAGCAGGTGGCAAATGACATCACTTCATCCATCTGTAAATTAGTAGGGTTACAGCATAGTCTGATGTCTCCCACCCAATTCCCATGAAAAAAAGTGGCCATTATTGGAGCAACAATGAAGAAGGTCACTGGAAGGGTAATTACAAATGAACTCACAAAAGGCAAAGTCAAATGATAAAAATAAGGTAATAAAACAAGAGACAACTTGGTATTTCCGAGAATGTCCCTCAGCATTTTGAGCTACTTTTAACCTGCATTTCATTTTTCAACTATAGCTTGAAGAATTAAATATGAGCCATTCACTCGGGGAAAACACATGAAGAAGAATGTCTGCCTTCATTGTCTAGAGTCTGAAAGAGTTCAAGTCAAGCATGAAGGTGGCCAGGAGACAAAGTATCATTAAGAAGAGCATCCTGTGGTTAAAGGAGGCCAAATCCAAAAGCCTTCCAACAATTCATGCTATAAAGATCTCTTCCAATTGCCCCAGCCATTGATGCTGAAACCGGTTTTCATCATGTGCAAACTTCTTCCCAGGCTCTCTGAAATGCTGCTTGCCTCTTTCTACAATTGTTGTTTATTTTTTTTCCCCTATACTGTTCCCTCTCAGCATTGTCTTTGGGAAAGCAGCTCAAAAAGTGGATAAGCAAAGGCTTCAGCACCTCCTCCCCAGCAGACATCTGTATTTGCAGATAGAGCATGATTCAGTGTTTTCCCCTTTGGAGTGTATGTTTAAAAACCAGTGATCAAAGATAATGAACATGTGACTTTAAGTTCATGGACACCGATTTTCCATTCATAACTCAAAGTTACCAATGCAAAAAATTTAAAATAATACAAGTTTATTTTGACCAAGAAATCACCCTGGGCATTCAGAAGAGTCAGTATATAGAGCTCCTGGCAAAGTGTGTGGCATGCATGAACCGCTGCCATCACCCCAGATATTAGAATTGTTCCCAGAACTATTTGAGTCACTCACGAAATCAGTCTCAGCACTTGAATTAACCCAGTCCTGATCAATCATCTTATTCATCAAACTTGGCCTAAATGCCTGTTTTCACAAATTGCATTCTTGTTCAACATATGAAGATTTTCAATTACTGACTCATTGTACATGTGTTTGTAAATGCTGCTGGCAAATTCCAAAAGAATAGCTCAGATATGACAATAAAGGCAATAACTTCGGGTGAATAAATATCTATTTCCCCAAGAGGGATTACTTTGAAAGTTAGCTCATCTTTGGAATATATGTTTTCCTATATTACTTTGAAAATAATATCAAGGATTTGCAGGCATATTTTTATTTTCATATTGAGACAAGTTCCCGTTAAATATACAAATGATAAAAGTTCAGTCAAGGAAATTTATTTACTGCTTATCAAATCTAATATGGATATAATAGAGTAATGATCTCAGGAATTTTGGAATATACATTTATACCTAATAGAAATAATAAATATTTCTTCAGTTGATTTTTGCTAGGTTTAAAATTTTGTGTGTGCATTAACTTCTAACATTTGTACCACAACGTGTTGGATATTTGTAATTATTGTTCCTGAATTATGGGTGGGGAAAAACAATGTTTTGTAACTTAATGAAGAAGTAACATAACTTGCTCAAAGTTGGTAAACTATTTAAATACAGCAAACTGCCAAGCTTTTTCTTTTGATCCCAATTACATTTTAAGTATTTTAAATTTTATAATCCAATATTAATGTAGAGAGAAGAAAAGATATATTTTTTATTTATTTCTTAAAATTTTCTTACCGACTTTGACCAAATATATAGTTTTGTTCTTTTAAGATTTTTGGATTTAAACCATTTATTATGTAAATTAGTTTTTAAAAGCCTAAGTTACATTTACTTCTTTAGATATTATATTTTGTATTTCACTTGCCTTTTTCCAATAATAGTTTTATTAACTTGAAAAATTCAATAATCACAGTTTTTCCAGATTCTATAATTATTCAGAATATTTAGTAGCCCAGATAAGCATGGAGTAGGGTTATACAGTGAGGAAGTAGACTATGATTCTAAAATACTTTTTATGTCTTATGTCAGTAAAACCTATCCTGATTTTTTTTTTTTTTTTTGCTATAAATTCTACATTTTGGGTAGCAAAGCAGTTGAAAGTAGAACATTTATGAGTTTGGTGTGTGACAGCACTGAGTTGAAACTTAGATTCTGTTACTAGCTTCTTGCACTTGAAGAAATTACTTGCTTCCTCTCTCCCATCTTCATATGAACCTAATACCTCATTTTCATAGTGTTACTGTGAAAAGTATATTAGATTTGTACAAATTGCTCACATCATATTTCTTCATTGCAATTAATAACTCTTGCTGCAGGGTGGCTGAGTGGGGGATGGGGGAAAGGAAGGGAGTATCTATGTTTCTTTTTCCAGTAAAACTCCAGGCTGGGGATGACAGTCCAAGGAAAATATACTTTCCTTCCTGTTATCCTGTTTGTACTGTGTTTTTCATATGCCTTTGTAGTCTACAGTACTTCCCATGAGATTAATTTAATGTGCTTTTAAACAGCTCTTCCATATCAATAACAAAAACATTAAGCACAACCAGATGTAATAGTATCTCCCAAAATGTCCTGGCAGCCATAGTAAATAGCTCCCTTGCTTCATCTCCTATTCCCTTACCCAGAATAACTTCTGATTAAATCCTACTCATAGGGATCAAATCTTGAAGGTCATTCAGTGGATCTGGACTTGAAAGACCATGGAAAGAATTATTCAGAGAAATGCTGAAACAGGCCTCAGGAGATTCTGATTTAGAACCCATCCCAGGTTATCACCATTTCACAGAGCCTTGAGGGCGCCATGCTTAATATGAAATATGTTGGAAGCACTGATAGCTAATTGCAAAACAAACTGAACAGAAACTGATATCTGAAACTTAGGACTTGAAATTGTTCTGATTAATAACATGATATATTTCAGGTTCAAAATGGATTTCTGCTTGTTAAAATTAATGAATAAACTTGTTTGTTTTTATAGAGTTAAGTTTGGCATTAGTTGAAAAAATGTTTCTGACTCAGGACATAAAATAAGAAAAAAAAGCTGAATTTATCTTTTCTCATTCTAAAAAAGGGGGAAAAAGAGTTAAATATAAAGTTTTAGAAACATTTCAAAGAATTTCTAGGAGGCTTAAGCAATTGAAGAACAGAAAATATCCAAATCATAGCTTAATTGACTCAGCTTGAAGGGAATGGAATTTTTACATAATTTTTATTTTCACACTGACATCACAACTTCCCTGAGGTTAAATTCAGGACAATAGTCAATTTCAAAAGTAAAACACAGGATTATTAGTACTGTGTATAGCAGAGGTAGATTTTCTTCCTTAATTTTATAATTAATAACATGTTAGCTAAATTTAAAATATCTACTTTGTCTTATTTCATACATTCTGATATAGAATAATATTTCTTGTACAAACTGTATACAAATACTTCTGGAAGTTCTTTCACATCCATTTTATTAGATCCCGGTGTGAAAGTTCATAAGACCCAGATTCATTATGTCAGCAGAGAGTCCACTAAGAAGCTCATTAAGACAACAAAGTGGAGTTTTGTTTTCTGGTGTTAGTATAAACATATCTAAATTTGGAAGTCCTTAGAAAGATGAATCCTTGATAACAGCTTTATCTAGAAAGGATATAGGAGAAAAATTTTAGTAATAGTACACAGAAATATATTTTAGTAATTGTGTATTTGAGTTGTACTTAAATTGAATATCAATCATATATCCATAGTACCAGATTTGAAGAATACTGCAATTAAATGCACAGTAATGTTTTTGAAAGGTAACAAATTAATACTGAATCATTTTCAAATAATATTGTATGAATCATTACAGGCCAAAAAAAGTTATATTTGTATCTGTCACATGAAACTAAGATATAACAATGAGTCCTGGTGAGAGCTCTAGACACGCTAGCAAAGGACTTGTGTATCTGCTCTGTAGACATCACATTCTTTGGAGATATGTAATCCATACATCTATAGGAATGTTGAATTTTTATCCTGTTATCAATGTTTACTCTTTAGAATTTATCCTAAATGTCTTCCTTAATGATATTTTATGTTATTAGCTGATTTACAAAGGGAGTCCATGTTGTTGAACTTGATGTAAATAAAAGCAGCATGCTACACTTTAAATGTGTTGTCATGAAATGGGTGCGTTTCTGTTATCTTTGGTTCCATTTAAAGTCTAAATCAAGCAAAAGGCAAAAAAATAAGATCTTTTAAAAGTATTTCCAAATGAAGTATTATATAACTGGCTACAGGTGTTGGGAGTGGGAAGGTCGTGGGTGGTTGGGTGTGGATGAATAAAGATTTATAGGCATGGTGTATTTTTTACTTTTTTATGTATACTTTCTCAATAAAAAATAATCTAAAATAATTTGGTTGTATGTTGATATTTATACATGTTGAGACAACATACATATGCATGTCAGAATGCATATATAATTATATACTTACACTTATAAATGTAAAAATACACTATGTAAAATTATGTAGCTAACATTTGTAAAAATATTCACTTTGGTCTGGGAATGTGTTCAATATTTTCCACGTATTATTCTATTTAAATCTGTCGACAACTTTTAAGGTAGAACTCAGCATCATCTGTTTTAATCAGCTTAGGAAATTGAGGCTTGGAAATTATTTTACTTGATGGGCATCACACCACAAGTAAATGACAAAATCAGGTTTAGAATTAATTTCACCTCAATGCTGTTGCCTGGTCACTTGAGTAGTTAATAATAGTAATATATGACTTCGTCCTATTCATACTGATAACACCCAAAGATGAATGTATGGTTCCTTACTACCAATGGATATTTTCAAGGTCTATTATTTAAAAAGAAGTTTGACTCTCCAACATTATGGCCAATTTTAAATTTTGTTCAAAGAGAGCCATATATAGGTGCTAAATTGATTACAAGGGTATATTTTAATGATAATAATATTATGTTAGGTATCATTTGATACCCAAGACTTCATATTGCTATCAATGCTCTTTTTATTGATGACTTCATTATTGAGGCTACTTTCCCACTTGTGTGGGTTTTGTGGTTAAATAAGAGCGGTGGGACCGGCAACTTCCATTAACACAGGCCACCATAACAATCTTCAGTTGCAGAAAAGTTAATGGTACCTCAGATCTCATTATTAAAATAATAGCTATCAAGAACTAATAGAAATGATGTACTTTATGGAGATATGAATAATTTGAGGATATTTTATGCTGTTTTTAAGGACTGTGTTGTAGGCTTGGCGTGTGTCTTTTATTCTCAATTTGCTGTGTTAAAGAACACCTTTCGCAGGTTAACTGAGTATTGTTTATGATCTTGTGACCATTTGACAGGGAGAATTTCACCCATATTCATAAACAAGGATATGCGCACAGATGAGGAAATAAAATGATTGCTTTGGTTCTTTTCCCAAAACCATCTTGGCAAAGAGACTTTCACACCCTAAAGCGCCACATCTGCAATTGCAAAATAATTAACTTGTTGCCAAGCTATTGTACCTATTCCAGGATACCTGCCAAGATCTAATACTGGCATCATTAAGTGAAAAATATCATAATGTTAAATACTGTATTTCCCTGCTTCATATTGCCAATCATTGATGTCAGTAGTATCCTGTTCTTTAGGAAACTTAATTAAATTCTTTCATTCAGATAATCAACATTTGTGCTTCCAACCACTCTTTAAATAGAGCCATTCTTTCTCTGGCAGCTGTGAGAACTTTTTACCCCATCCCTTCACAGAAACAAATAGAGGAAAAAAAGTTCATTTAACACTTAGATAATGAAATCCTGTTTGGAGATACCATTCATTGCACAGTGCAGTTTTAACAGCAAAGCTTAATCCTCAGATTTATTCAAGGAAAGTGGTAAGGATCTCAGTCAATGAAGTTTGGTGAAAATGAGTTAACTGTCTCAACCAACCACATCAACATTCTGTCCTCCAGACGAAGAATATAGATACTGGTAATGCGTGCCTTTAAAATGTAAAGATCTATCAAACCAAAAGCACACAAATATGTATTTATAGATTATAGTTAATGTAAAAGGAGGAATTTTAACTACAAACATACCTTCACAGAAATAACAACTAAATATCTGTTAATTTTACAACATTGCTGAAAAGAGATGTGCAAATGTGAATATCTGTGTGTGCTATCAAGGTGAAGTATGTTTTTATTTTTAGTTTTTTTTGGTCAGTATCCTTTACTGGTCAAGACGATAACAAGCATACATTTATTAATAAAGAATTTCTCTTTCTCCCCTCTCTCTTCCTCCCTCCTCCACCATGTGCTCACATGTTCACACAGATACACACACACACATGTTCTTTTTAGTCCACTTAAGAAATCATTACAGCAATGCTCACCCTGAATATCTGTAGCATAAAATGTATATTTAGAGACTTTGGATGAAATTGCCAGTTTGAATGTTCAAAAAGATATTTGTGAGTATTTGAAATGTTTGTAGGAATATTAATCCGTGATCTTGAAGTATCTTTGGGAATTAGGATATAATTTAAAACTATACATTTATTGCTGTTATACTTCTTACACATTTCTAAGCCTTAAAAACAAAAGTTAAACACCAGAAAAAATGCATTTATGATATTCATCCTCATAATCTATTTAACCATCCACCAGGCTGCATGCAGCCAGATCTTGTGAGAAAGTTGAAAACTGGTGGCCTTATGTGTCTTTCACATTTTAGATAGCACAACCACTTTATAGAGTGCATGTATTAAAAGTGCTATAGATTGGTCCTCAGCCCTGAAAAAAAAAGTGCTATAGAATTGACACATATAGCTAACTAATTAGGTAACATCCAAACACAGTGATAGAAAATCCAAGGCTCTTCAAATAGCTTTTATTGGGGTATAGTTAGTTTATGTTGTATTAACACAGCCGAAATTAGCTGTTACTCTTTTTAGTATATATACACACAAATTTTTCCCACTCTGATTTGGTTGGCAGAAGTTTCTTCTTAGACAGTTGGACCCCTTTGAATCCAGTGTGTTTGACTTACCCCTGCTGACACTTCCCCAAACCAAATAATGGCCCACCACCTGCTTAATTATCTTTAAAAATCTGCTTTTAGCACAAAGCATATTTGGTATTTACTAAGAAAAAGAGAATCTATGCTTAATATAAAAAGACAACAAAATAATTATATGCAGCATGTGTATATTGATTAAGTCTGCTTGATACCAAGGTAGGGCACATGCAGCAAGAAAGCATAAATCTATTACTAAATGCAAAGTTCCACACTGTGGTTTGGTTAATTAGAGTTCAGCACACACATTTCTTTGGATCAAATTCAAGGTAACGCAAAATGTCTTGTTTTGAGAGAACAAACCTACCATGAATAAATAGAGCAACATTTTTCTCAAGTAATAGAACCAACAGTGCTTTTATTTCTCAATGGATTTTCTATTTTTACACTAAAACTATGCAGTACCGTGCTGTTTATCAGGTGTGAATGGAAAACATAGTTTTCCAGCGAAGTAACTAAAAATAAGACATTCCTTCCCTGTTTGAGCTTTAACATTTCTCCCTGTACTTGTTTCTAAGATCACAGCTAAAGCTACATGCTACTTGCATGTGACTAATTTTTGTCATACTGATATTAAAATTTCTTTCCTAAGACAAATATCTCAGTCACTAAAAATACATAGTTTTACCATACCTCAGAAATCTTAAGGATGCTTTCAGCTCAATGAGAATTCAAGCAGTCCACATATAATGAATATCAAAAGGCTTGAACAGATTGTGTGCATTGTAAATAAGGCATAGTGCCCTTTGCTATGAATGGACAGGCATATGTAAGCCTTTAGCCACAGAGATCAGATAGGTCACTTTCTCACAATATTGACTTCAAAATGAGAAGGCCTCCCATCTGTAGGGGGCACAATAAGTTCTTCTGTGTCAGCTTTACAATTTATCATATTGTCAACACCACATGTGTGAGTCAAAAACTCAATAGGTCTTCTTTGAGTCTAATAACAAATATCATTGTTTCTTTTGCTTTTCACCAAAATGTGATCTCTTATGATAAATTGATTAAAAGAAAGTAAACAGTAGGTGTTGGATAAGAGTTACATGCCACACTTATTTGAAATATATTCTCACTCCTATTTAATCATTAAAGAAAGAGGGAAACAATGATTAAAGACATAAATGGGAATAAAATCTACTGGAAAAGTTTTCTTCCTAGCCACTAGATCTAGGTATTTTAAGCCATTAAAAGAAAATCCTGCTGGAAAATCGAAATCACACACTGACTCCAAGCACTGCTATCTTTGGCTTGGTTTAGAAATATAATAATTATTGTTAAATTAAGAAAGTATTATTTTTCAGCCCTCACATTGTCAGATCAGTTTAAAATAAATACAAAGCTGACTAGAGCAAAGAAATCAGAAACTCTCACACATGCTGGTACAATTATTTTCTACCTCATCTAGGCTTATGGATTTACATCAATACTTATACCCATGGCAGAATAAATTACTGTCCTCATTTCTTCACTCTGTCTAAACCCATGAGGTTTACAAGGTAAGTTTGCCTTTTCTGCCACAAGAACTGGATTGAAACGCCCTAATTCCTGACTTTGGGGATTGGCCTGGTGACTTTGTTTCACATCAGTATTAAATATGAAATATGTTTGAGCACTGGGACTCATCGTCTTATGCCTCCACCACCACCATAAGCAGAAGACAGTTGAGTCCAGAAGGGATACGTATCAAGAAGATCAGAACCCAGTTTACACACTGACCAGCATGACCTTAGCTTAAGCAGAGTGTCTAACTAAGACCAGCCTACATGAGCCAACTTTAAATCAACTTGTAAACATATGGGAAACAAAACCTAATTTTTGTATTCTGCCAGGATTCTCTGGCTGTTTCTTACATAACAATAACTGATGGAATGCTGATGGCTCCCAAAAGTATTTTTCTATGCCTGATATCTCTCTAAACTCCAACTGCTTGCTCAG
The DNA here is from genome assembly GCA_004027875.1 of Aplodontia rufa. Lineage (NCBI taxonomy): Eukaryota > Metazoa > Chordata > Mammalia > Rodentia > Aplodontiidae > Aplodontia > Aplodontia rufa. The sequence goes on from PVKS010005231.1 coordinate 22,810, forward strand.
TATTTCTAACATTGTAAATTCACCACGTCCAACAGTGAAGTCCTCATATTCTTCCTCAACTTGTTTCTCACTGTCTCAACCAGTTAATGGGCAGATACGTCCTTCTAGCAACTTGATAGCAAAAATAAATAAATAAATAAATGTTTTTAAAAATTAGAGTTATCTTTGCTTACTTTCTTTCTCTTACTCCTAATTCTAATCTTTCAGTAAATTCTGTTGACTTTTCTTCAAGATCTAACCAATTTTTATCACATTTAGAGCATTATTTGTGTCTAACTGGCATTAATTCTTTCCATGATAATGCACTAGTCTCCTCTTGAACTCCAGCTTCTGCTCTTACCTGAAATAATTCTAGTCTCCATGTAGGAGTAAGGGGGCTAAATCCAACCATGTCCCCACTACCCAAATCTCTCAGTGACATTCCATCTGACCCAGAGTACCAGTCACATCCTTACACTGACCCACAGTCCCCTATATTATCCAACCTCCATTCAGTCTCTTCATAACCCATCACTTGTCTCCATTTTCTCTTGTCTAAGCCATGTTGGTCTATTCCCAGTTAGTTCCAGGGACAAGGGACATCCTCAACTGAAGCATTTTGCACTTACTGCCTGAGAGGCCACAGGGGTTTTAACTTTCCATGGATTTCGACCCAAATATCCTCTTCTTAAAGTGAAGAGCCCAGATTTCTTTAGGTGAGTCATTTAAACTACAATACCTACTCCTCTCTATATCCCACACTTTCTCTTCATCTCTTCTGCTTTAACCTCCTCAACTTTTGTGCACTTGTCTTTCTTACCCTGTTTAGTATCTGTTTCCCCCACAGGAAGGAACACTCCATGAGCACTTAGATTTGTCCATTTTGTTTCATTACCAAGAACCCAGATCGTCTCCTAGCATCATATTAGAACCTTAAAACAAAAATTTCTGATAAATGGTTAAATGACAACATTTATGGAAAATATTTTAAATGTGGATTCCTTTTGATCAAATAATTACATTTTTAAAAATTTACCTGAGCATATGCAGATAAAATGTTTAATCATAAGCATAATTATCACAAATTTATAAAAGCAAAGTAAGAGACAACTACCTATATTATATAACTTACAGGGCTTATAAAAATAATGGTACCTCCATATAATTAAACAATATACCTGAAAAATTGCACATAAAACTTCATGCAGAATAATACTTAATTACATGGTATAGGAAAGTTCATGTGTAAATAAATGATCATCAAACAATATTTATATTAAAATCCTAATTTTTACACTAATATTAAATAATTGGTGATAAATTGATATTGATAGATGATACATAGACATCAAATTTCAAACAGCAAATATCTCTGGGTAGTAAGATTAAATACAATTGTGTGTTGAGTTTAATTTTTTAGGGGGGTTTCCCTTTTTAATTTTAGTTGGTTTGTGGATTTGGGGATTTCACAGATTTTTTACTGAGAGACTGATTACATAATCAGGAAAAAACTAAATGTCTGTAAAACACATCCATTTCTAGGAAACAGGAAACTGCTCTCATCATCCAAACCACAGCTCTTAAAAGCAAGACTCAAGTTTAGGCAATAAGCTTACTCATGTAGTATAATTCCCATCTCACTGCTTCCTGAGTAAGACTTCATAAGACAATTAGAAATATGACGCAGAACTTTAAGATTAAGACATCACAGGGAGAAATCACATCTGTCCCACTCTCTGCTTTCAAAAATTCAACTAAACTAAGTCAATTATGTGCGCACCCGCGTGCGCACACACACACACACACACACACACACCCCAAACACACGTGGAAATAGCAGAGGGGCTTCAGAGTTGTATAAAGCCTAGAAGAGGCCAATGTGTTTGCTCCTGACTCCAGGCCCCAATGGGTTGAGCTGAAATACACTACCTCCCAGGGTCAGTTTCAATAGCACAGAATTTTAATTGTTTTAATCTAAGTCATAAATTGTTAAATTTCTACTCAAAGTAGATCATTGCTTACAGAATAAGAAATGTTGAGATTTAAATGCAAATGAATGAGAAAGAAAAAAATGATAATTTTGCAAATTTGTCTCCTGATTCTTTGCACCTGATTTACTATTTTTATTCATCTCAACTTTCTTATACAGTAATCTTAAATAATTTTCTTTTATCTTTTCATTTACAAACAAAATCAAGAAATTATAAGACATAACTAGTTTATTAAGTGCAAAACGAAAGAATTACCAACATTAGCTCATTGAATCAATTTAGGGTTATTTTCTACACACTAACACGTATTTCAGTTCAGTTTACATTTTAATGTAAACTTTACTATACAGAAAACTGAAATCAAAGCATAGTTTTTAAAATCTCTAACAAGAGGAAAAATAGGAGTTATAAGAGGTCCTTAAAGGAAGACAGTTCACTCTTGGAAGGGAGAAGAAACAAAAGCATGAACTCAGAATTCAGATTATATTTTTTTAAAGCTTTTGTGGTTTTACAAGCTGATCTAGATGCACAAAGAAGTGGGGGATAAATAAAGGTAGTTGTTGGCTTACAGATTATCTGGGACACCTAGAGAATCATTTTATTTCACCCTGAGCAGGTAAAGGAAGGAAGAAAGGAAGGAGGGAGGGCCAGCAGGCAGGCAAGAAGGGAGGGAGGGAGGAAGAACAAGAAAGCAGAAAAGATTTATTTCTAGTAAATTAATTGTTTTCTCAATGGTGGGAAAGGTGGAGAAAGAAGGGGACACTGGTTTCATTTTGGGTGACAAATATTATCTTGTGCAGTTTCACACATAAGGTGTATTTCTTTATTTGCCAACCAATTTAAGGTATGTGTGTCTCAGCATTTACCTTGAAGCTAAAACACCATGATGAGATTGGTCTTTGTTCTATAGGACTCTCTCAAATTGGCAAAAGAAGATAAACATGGCATCAAATTTGGTTTTCCTGTTCCTCCTCTAAATCTCAAAACAAACAGACTAGAAGCTACAGCTGTGGATGACTCAGACCAACAAAGGAGATTTCAAAAGCAGCTTCTCTGTTCTCCTTTTCAACTCTATCAGTGAATAGATGAGACTGCCCTCCCTTTATCCACTGCATTCCACAGTCTACAGGCCCGACAGACATAACCTTTGTGTGCTGGAGGAGGCTGCAACACCCACACAAAGGGGAGAAGGTGACCCAGGACTGGCCATTACAGATCTCAGTGAAAACAATCACAAAAATCACAGGGAAACAGTCATGTAAATTAAACTAGGTCATCTGCACAGCTATTGCTGACTATCACTCTCGGTCCAGACATTCAAATCATGTCTTTTAATATCTGTTTTATATGTATACACATGATGTCTAGGACAGAAAACCAATTGCCAATGCAGATTCTAAGATATTTGAATCTATGTAAATTTACAAAATGATCCATCTTATCGATGCTTTGTGAATCAGTACTTTCAAGAAAACCATAATTAAAATTAAAATGCAATCATTTTCTCTTTTAATCTTATTTTAAAGTATCTTACCACCTTCTTAGCATAATGACAATATCTAAATTGTAGCTGAATTAGAAGTTTTTCAAATTCTCTACATGAATATTAGCGTAGTAACTCCTACGAAATAATTTTAAGTTACCGTGTAGGAATTGCTGTGCCAACAAACAAATTTATTGTATTGAACATGAAATAGGCAGGTTTTATCTTTCTTCTTTCAAAGTGCAAAAGCAAACAATCCATGCAAAGAACACTGTTCTTTGGCTGTGCTCTGGATCGTCTATATTCTGGAGAAAGAAGGAAGGTCAGGTTTCTTGGAGCTAGGCTACGATAACCTCAGCAAAATGTCATTCTCAGTAATACCTATTCCCCAATCTGTGGCAAGGCTGCACAGGAACTGAATTTCTCAAGTGTTCTAGGAATTGCAATTTAAGGAGGAAGAAGCGGACATCCTTCCAGAGCTAGTTATTTCTCACATATATTCTTAGTTTTTAACATAAATATTTCAAACCCAGTATAAAATGAATGTCTGACCCACATATATATGAAGCCAGTGATAGACCACCAGATGCGACTTCAGGGTCTAAATGCAGTAGCTGAACAGGGCTGCCTTTGTACTGGACTTGAAATGAAGATTATCTTCCTGTCTTTCTACCATTTTTTTCATCTATTCACGAGTTTTCTATTACCTGCAGGCCTATTGTGTTACAATTACCAACACACAGTTCTTTGTACAGGACCATCCACATAATAAGCAAACAGCCCTTTATCCAGCCATCCCAAAATACATTCCTCCCCAAAATGTGAGCATTTTGTCAAGTTAAGAAAAGGAGAAATGAAATATGGGGAGAAAGAATAGTTGTTTTCGCATTCCTTGAATATCACCAGGTTTTATTTTTTTTTTTTAAGTTTTAATTCAGGGTACAGTGTATTTTTTGTTTATTTATTTGTTTGTGTTTTGGTGCTAGGGATTGGACCCAAGAGCATCATGCATTCTGGTCAAGCATTTGACCACTGGGCCACAATCACAGCCCAATATTAACAGTTTTTGTTTCTCTCAATGCCATGGAGATATATATTTTCCTTTTATCATTTTAAATTATGAAAAATATAAGCAACAAACTTGAGGAAAACTAGAAGAAGATGATATAGAACCTGTCATTTTATTCCTAGACTTCAGGTGAAAAAAAAAAACATAATGTGCTTCATGTATAAGTACACTTGATTTTTCTAAAATCCATAAAATTAGTTATAATTTAAAATAGTTTATGATATTAGATTTTTGTTATAGAAGCAAATATAATCTTTACTTATTTATAACACTAGTAAAGTATAATGGACCTTTCACATGCTGAGGCAAAAATATATTTCATGCTATTTTCTTTGAGGAACAGACTACTCTGACATTTAGTTGGCTCATCTTGCAGCAACATAAGCCCTGCTATCTGTTTGGTTCATTCTCTGCTAAAGTGGTGTGTGACTCTTAAGTGTGGTTGTTTCTGATGGTTACTGTTAACTAAGTAAACTAACCTTTTCAGATAGCCAACTTTAAAAATAGCTGTATCAATAAAAAGGAATAATAAATGAACTGTATAATGACAATGGCTACTTTCTAAAGTTAAAACAGTATTTTGCAGGAAAACAAAAATTAGAATGCAAATAACTACCTTTTGCTGTTGGCATCTAAAAATTTAACAAAATAGATAATAAAAAGCATGTATATTTTTACAAAGACCTTCTTGTATAAAGACCATGCAGTTTACTTAAATCTCCTTCAAATTATATTCATTTTGCTAACATTAGGTCAATATAGATTTGTTAACATAGGGCTAACACTGTAAAGAAAGAGACGAAATGAAGGAAAGAAAAAGCGAGAAGAGCAGCCGGCTGGACAGTAACGCAGGTTTATTCGGGAGAAACCTGCAGAGGGGGCCCAGTGGAGTCTGGGGCCCACCTGCTGCTTACAGCCTGGAGTAGATATTGAGGGAATGAGGTGGTGGGAGGGGCGACAGCAGGAATTTTCCTGGTTAAACTGGGTTGTTCAGTAGGGTGGGGATTAAATTGGGTTTTTTTGGTGGGGTGGGGATCCTCTGATAAGGTGCAAGAACTCTTCTAAACTAGTGAGTAGGGGGTTTGCTGCCTGGCTGAGTGGCTTCTGGGAATTTTCCATATCCATCAAATATAGATTTAGATTAAAGTGTGGTCTAGGGGTTTCTGTGGGTCCCTAAAACATGATACTATTTTCCATTTATGTTCAGTTCTCATGAGTTTATAATGAACTATTACAGAGTCTACATGACATGATATTGCAATAGATTAAGTGCTGACGCAGATATGAGAATCCAGCTGTATTTTTAAAGCAAACATTAATGTAATTTATAAAACTGTTAAACAAGGCCACTCTTTTCCTTAACTATTTGATATAGAAAGCATAATTATTCTTCATAAAGTATACTATTTGTTAACATACATTAAGTGTCTTTTGCTAGTATGAACCAATGAAAAAATATTTTTAAATAGTTCAGTTTCAATTTTTAACATTGTAAGTATTGAAAGATATTAATTACATTTAAAAAATCTCTTTGGGATCCTCAATAATCTCTCAGATGCTTTGCCTTTAAATATATTTGGTATTTATGTTATTTCTTTGGAAACCTGAAGAACTGAAAGGGATTTTGAATGCAGGTGCCACTTCTGCTATTTCCTCTGAAACCACATTTCCACCCAGAATAATATGGCCACAAAGTAAAAGCTCAGTGCCTATCAATTGATTGATAAGGAATGCTTCCTTTGGCTAGACGATAAAACCACACAGTTCCATATGAGTTTGGCAATTTCAGATACCTCCTTTGCTGGCTATTTCATGAAACCGTATCAGTTTTCCTCTAATCAGGTTTTTCCTGATAGTTTGGCAAACTCTTCAGGAAAATGATACTCTAAGCACTCCTGAAGATAATGAATTTGTTAGGCCTAAAAGTCACAAGAGATAACATTTAGGTGTGAATTGCATTTTTATATATTTAAAGAGTTCTCTGGCACAGCATAGTTAATATAACGTCGGCTTGGCAATGCTTAATATCATTGCCTCAGTTGTTCCCACAATAGGCTCTAGAAATCAGGAGCTGCTTTACAACTCTCACACATCATTCTGAGTCACTCTTCTCCCATGCGGGATCTGACACAGTATCATTTGAATTAAAACCCAAAACACGCAGAATGTGATTTCTCAGCAGATCTAACTTTTGCTCAGCCATATTTCTCTTGAGATCAGAAATTCTAAACGGTGGATTTGTTCTCTCAGCCTTGGGTATAAGTTTGTTTGTTTGTTTTTGCCATTACTAACAGATGTGTGCTAGCACTGTAACTACTGAGGTATCTCAACTGTGGTCTCAATCTCATGAAAGAAGTCTGAAGAGGAACCATTTCTGTATCTGTTGAAGAATAACTAAAGAGCAAAAAGCATTTCCCATATCTGAACCAGTCAATAATTATTCCATTCATTCAACTATTGCTTTAGAAGGAAAGAAGTTTCCAATTAGATGGGAACCACCAAGCTTTTATCAGAGTACATCTCATTAGATTAATTTAGTCATCTAAGTGATTCAAGTGCAGGATGATGCAACATGGTGTTCCCTCCATCAAAACAGAAATCTTAACAGACTCATAAAGCTGATCTTTCAGCAAAGTGCATGGTAGTGTGATAAACAGAAATAGCTCGAGTATAAGCCAGAAAATCCTATGTCTTGAGTCTACCTTCGTTGCTCACTAGCTATGTGATACAGAACATTTAATTTTGTCCATTACTGAGCTTCAGTTTCCTCTCTATAAAATGAGAAAAATCATTGCCCATCTTGAAGAAGATAGGCTATATGGAAAAATCCCAGCACATTGTCATATGACAAGCAATTAAAGAACACACAAAGTTATGAACCTAATAAGATTGATATTTTCTCTGTATCTATTGGCTTACGGAGCTCAAAAAGAAGCTAAAGGGGATGAACTAAACTTGCCTAAGAAATTCATGAACTTGATGTGATCAAAACCTCAAATCTCCTTTCCAAGAGAAAAGGTTTTGAGTTTATCCAGATACAGTAGGATGAAAGATCATGTATGTTAAATGCGTTACGTGTTTGGACTGTCCAGTAATAGCAAAAATGACTTCCAATATCAGTGGCAGTCATGGAATCATCCATGTACTCAAGATGCCAATGATCTCAGAAGCAAAACCACTCTGTCCAGTAGGAGTTTGTCACTCATGGTATTTTCAGGGAATGGGAAAAGGTTTGACCTAATGCTCCAAGAGAAAGTTGAGTCAAAACAAAATCAAAGTATATATAATGTGTAATGCTTCTGAAATTTATAAGAGTAATGAATTCAATAAAGCAGAAAACATCAAATATTGAGTGAAAGTCTTTAAATATCCAATGCTTGAAACCATTAATAATCTCAGGGTGAACAATACTATGACAGTCATCAAATCTTCCAGCAAGCATTGGGGTAAGTTGAGAAGAAAACGGCTATGTATTTAAGGTTCCTGACTACTTTGCAGACTTTTGGGGAAAAAAAGTGTTTACTCCTAATTCAAAGCTAGACTCTATTATATAAAGCAACAAAGAAGAAAGCAGCATGTTTAGAAATACAGATCAAGCCCATTCCAGATCTGACTATTCAACCACAAACATCCCCCAATGCAATTCATTTACTAAAAGTTAGATAAGAGAAGGAAAATTATCCTCAAAGCAGTAAGAGCAGAAAACAGAAAAGAAGTAAAATCTCCTGACAAAGTTGTACTCATGTGCCATAGGGGAGCTCCTCAAATTTTATGTCCATACAAAGAATCCAAGAATCCAAGAATTTTATTAAAACATGTATTCAGTGGTTTCTGGATGGTATCTGAGGTTCTGTATTTTTAATAGTCTCTCTGGTGATGCCAAGGCTGCTGGTCTGCAGATCATGTTTTGTAACTCTGCAAAATGCCATATAGAACCAATGACTAGTACAGATGATACCTAACACTATAGGGGAACACTTGAGAGAGCCCTATCTGTGTCCAGAAAATAGAAGTGCTATTTTACAGACCAATAAGTGTTAAGTTTCTGAGACACCATCACACAATCTGTAATCCTAATCTGTTACCAGGATGCAGATGAGAGGCACAGGCAAATAAATTACAAGCAAAAGAAAAATTTACCCTTGTTATTTAAAAGACAAGGAAAGGGATCTAGGGAAAGTTAGAAAATAGTAAGAGTTTGAGGAATGAATGAGCTACTCTTGGCACCAGCATAAAAGGATCATGCTAAAAGAGATTGCATACTCTATTTCCAATGGCCTGATGAAGCAGAAGGCAGAGATGGCAATGCATATAGAATTGTGGGTCTCAATATTTCTGGGTAATTAGTCAAAAGTAGCTGTGGTTATAAATCACAAGAGAGAAATATAACCACATTTCATGGATGTGATTAGGATTATGTACTTGAGTATAATTCCAATAAATCCCTCCACTGTTTGTTTTGTTAGAATATCCTGATAGCCTAGAAACCTTCAAAGAGGAAAATTGTTAAAGTTCTAAGCCCAGATCTATGAAAATGTGAGGGAAGGGTATTTAAAGAGGGATTTAAATTGACCAAGATCAATTTTTTTCTCCCTTGAAATACTTGCCTAGTATATATGATCAGGTTTGTACAGAAGTCTATCTAAAAGCAGGAGCAGAAAAGATAATCATTCTTTGATTCCCCATTTGATATTTGGAGACAAGTGTAAAAGGACCTTCTAAGTTAAATTCAGAAAACTGTGTTCCCAGGGAATTTATAGTACTTAAAACATTAAAAGAAAGAGAAAAAGTGAGGTAAAGCTATAAATTGAGATTTTTTTTCCCTGTACATGGACAAGATGTGGTCATGAAATGGCTCTTTTAAGACTAACAGCATCCAAGACACCTAGAATAAATACATAAGATTGCAAAGATTAATATGTTCATCATAAGATCATACCTCCTAATAAAAACCATCATGCTGAGCTGCTTCATTAATACTTTTCTCCCATTTTGCCAAAGGAATGAGAGTTCCTAAAGATGACTAGGAAAATTCTAAACAGTCCATAAGGAGAACTGATGAGATGTCTTGAATAACAACTTGTGTGGATTCAATTTCTACAAGAAAAAAACACCAAAATCTCTATCTCTGAATCAGAAATTCTTTTTAAGCATGCATGATTTCCAATTACACTTTATAACAAAGCTTCTCCTTGACATGCTGTTCATGCCCAAGACTCACCACATGCAATACTGTACTCACCATCTTAACCATGACACAAAACTTATCTGCTCTTTTCCTCTTTGGTTACATTTTTGTTAGTGTCAACATCACATACCTAAGGATCCAGAATAAGATAACGGTGGGGGTTCGACCCCAACATGAGGTCCAGCTGGCTTGTAAAAGAATTGGTAAACAACTCTAAGGGGTCCAGCTGGCTTGTAATTAGCAAATTGCCTGACCACATGACTAAGCTATTTGGTCACTCATTTGTACAATGTGTTTGCACTGTACCCCTATTGGTTGTTGTAATGGATAAATAGAGTAGCGACTAGTCAGATAGAGCAAGCAAGCAAGCAAGCAAGCAACCCTGTCCTGAAGGAAGAAAGCACAGAAGCAGTCAGGTGAGGAAGCAGCAGAGATGGAGGAGAGCAGCAGAAGAAGCTGAGACGTAGAAGCAGCAGCAGAGACGGCGGAGAGATCAGCAGCGGTAGAAGATGCAGGTAGTAAGAGCCTCGGCTGCAGAAATAGAGACTCTGGTATGGCAATAGAAACAAGGACTCTAAATGTGAATAGCCTTGACTCAAAGAGAGTCAAGCAGGGAAGCGCCTGGAGGCCTTTAGCCGCAGTAAAGGGAGAAATAAAGTGCTTGGAGAACTTAAGACCAGTGGGTCTATTTTAATCTCAGTCAAATGCCAAATGAGAGCCTTGTCCGGTTCCTGCCGGCCGGGACTGGACAGATAATAAGGATTCACAAAATAGAAAACAACTTTTAAAACCCTAAGAGTCAGTTTTAAGAGAAGAAACAAAATTGACAAATCCTTATTTAGATTAACTAGGAAAAAAGGAGAGAAGATTCAAATAGACAAAACCAGATGTGAAAGAAGGGGGGGAATAGTGTAACTGATATCACAAAAATAAAAAGGATCGTGAAATCTACTATGAACAATCACATGCCAACAAATTGGATACTCTAGAATAAATGGAGAAATTCCTAGAAATATACAGCCCACAAATCATAAATCATAAAGAAATAAAAAAATTTGAATAGACAAATAATGAATGAGAAGATGAAATAACTAATCATAGACTCTCGATGAAGAAAAGCCCAGGATTCTATGGCCTCACTGGTGAATTCACCACTTTAAGAAGACTAACAGCAATCCTTCTTGAACCCTTCCAAAAAAAAAGAAAAAAAATCTGAAAAAGAGGGAGTACTTCCATACTTCTTTGATGAGGCAAACATTACCCTGAAAACAAAACCAGACGAAGACACAAGAAAAGAAAATTACATGCCAATATCCCTAATGAGCATAGATGCTAAAATCTTCAACAGAATGCTAGAAAACTAAATTCAACAGCACATTAAAGGGATCACATACCATGAACAAATGGGATTTATCCCTGAGATGTAAAGATGGTTCAGCAAAAACATCAATAATTGCAAACTACCACAGTATATGAAGTATAAAAGCCACATTATCATTTTAATAGATACAGAGAAAACATTTGATAATTCAACAGGTTTTCTGCTAACAATTCCCATAAACTAAGTATAAAGGAATTTACCTTAATGTAATAAATACCATAAAGCTCACAGTTAACATGATAATGATGAAAGACTGAAACTTTTTCTCTATGATCATAAGCAAGGCAAAGAAGCTCACTCTTGCCACATCCATTCAATATGGTACTTGAAGTCCAAGTCAGAGCAGAAATCACTGCCTTCTAAATAAAAAAAGAAATTAAAGTATGACATCTAAATAAGAAAGAAATTAAAGTATCTCTGTTTGCAAATGATATGATTTTATATATAGAAAGCTCTAGACTCCAGAAAAGAACAGATAGATCTAAAAATTGAATTCAATAGATTTGCAGCATATAAATCAACCTATTCAATTGTATTTCTACACATTGAAATAAACTTCGTGAAAAGAAAATTAGAAAATAATCTCATTTAAATAGCATCAAAAAAAAAATCAAATACTAAGCAATAGACCTAAGGAAGTGAATAACTTGTACATTGAAAACTAAAGCATATTGATGAAATAAACAAGATAAAAATAAATGAAAAGATGCCTTGTTTTCAGGATTAGAAACCTAAATTTTGTTAAAATAACCATACTACTTAAAGTAATCTATAGATTCCAAGCAATCCCTATTAAAATCTCAATGGCATATTTTACAGAAATAGAAAATCAATTCTAAAATTCATATGGAAACAAAGAAGAAACATATAACCACAGTAATTTTGAGCAAGAAGAGCTAAACTAGAGCCTTCATGTTTCCTAATTTTAAAATACATTACAAAATTACAGTACTCAAACTCATATTGTACTGGCATAAAAATAGGCAGAAGAATAGAATACAATAGAAATCCCAGAAACAAACCTATGCATACACAGTCAACTAATCCTTCAAAAGAGCACCAAGTATATAAAATGAGGAAAGAAGAATTGCCTCAATAAATAGTGTTGAAAACTGGATATGTACATACAAAAGCATAAGCTTGGACCATCTTTTACACCATATGAAAATATCAACTCAAAATGAATTAAAGACACAGGAAAACCTGAACCCATCAAACTCCTAAGATAAATCATAGAGAAAAAGTTAGACGTTGGCCTTAGCAATGAGCTTTTAGATGTGACACAAAAAGCACAAGACACAAAAGAAAAACTAAAGAAGTGGTATATTATGAAACTTAAGTGTTTCTGTACAGCAAAGGAATTGATCAAGATGATGAACACGCAACCTACGGAATGGAGACGTATTTGCAAACCAAATATCTGATAAAGGAATTATATCCAAACTACACAAGGAACTACTGCAACTCAACAGCTAAAGTAAACAAAAAATAAAATAACTTGATTAAAAAGCTGGGTAAAGGAAATGAATAAACAGTTCTCCAAAGAAGATATATGCATGGCCAGCAAGTATATGAAAAGGTGCTTAACATCACTGTCAGAAAAATGCGAGTCAAGACCACAATGAGATATCATCTGATTAGGATGGCTATTATTAAAATATGATATAATAAGCATTATCAACCTGTGGAAAAACTGGCTCCCTTGTACACTGTTGATGAGAATATAAAATGGTTTGGCCACTATGTAAAACAGTTCTAAAAGTAGAATTACCATAAGATTCAGCCTGTGTCATAATTCTGTATACAGTTCCAGAATGAAATCAGTATCTTAAAGGGACAGCTGCATTCCTGTATTCATTGCATTACTCACAGTAGCCAAGATATGAAAATGATTTAAATGTCAATTGATGCATAGATAGATTTTTTAAAATGTGGCATGGACATGCAATGGGACATTATTCAGCCTTATAAAAGAAGAAATTTTTCCGTATGTCATTACATGAATGAACCTGGAGAAAACTATGTATGCTAAGTGAAATAAGTTAGTCACAGCAGGACTTACATGAGACATTTAAAATAGTCACATTCATAGATGGCTACCAGGAGCTAGGAGGAAAGAGAAATGGCAAGTTGCGGTTTAACAAAAATAAAGTTTCAGGTACACAAGATGAGTAAATTCTAGAGATCTGCTGTGTAATACTGTGCCAATATTTAACAATACCATATTTTGGACTTTAAAGTTTTCACAATTATAAAACAGGAGAGAAGGATAGAAGGAAGGAACGAACGAATGAATGAGGGAGGGAGGAAGGGAAAGGAGGGAAGACAGAGGGAAGAAATCAAGGACCACATTAGACGTTTCTCATTCATCTTCTACACCTAAATATCAACTGATTCTCATCAAATTTTTCTCTAGTACATGTGAAACTTCCAGCTTCCAAGGCTTCTGTTTTCCAATCAGACTGCTGATACAATTTTCTAACTTGTTTCCCCACCTCCAGTCTCATCCTCTTCCCAAAAGATATCAAAATTGCTACCAAGTTGTAAGTCTTCATCATGTCTCCCACCTAGAGACAAGATTTTTACTGATTCCTTACTTTGTATAAAGTTCAAACTCTCAGAGGTGAGATGTTGGGTCTTGTGTGATTTGTCTATCTCACTATAGATCTTCCATCACTCTGACAGCTCCTGATTCTCCAATAGCAGAAGCAAAATAGATCCCTAAATATGTCGTGCTCTGTCCTTCTTCACATACTGTCCCTTCTTCCTAACTTTTCCCCCCGAATTCTCTGGAATGCCTAGAATCTCATATTCATTTTCAAAACTCAGTATAACAATTATGACTTAAAAGAGCTTCTTTTTCCTCTTTCTTCTCTTCTGCTTCTTGTATATTTTAGACTCCTTCTATCATTTCATTTAGCACATTCTGTGATCATTGGTTTGGATACTCATGTTCATTACTTGATTATAGCATTGAAGGCAAGTGTGTTATCTATTCCTATTCTCCTATGTCAAACGAGACACTTTGTTTCATTGTTAATATGTTGAATAAATGAATATACACATATCTATTCACATGCAAAAATAAATGGATTAACTGATTACGTCCACGCAGCTTTAAGTTATCCAACTTGCTTGAGTTCTCTGTACCTGGCAAATGTCTTAATCCTCTTTGATATATTCTTACTGTCCATATAGAAACTGACTTAATCTTTTTGTGTCAATTTAGAAACATTAAAAGGTTTAAGAAATTAAATATAGTTCTCAAGTTATTTTCTTCTCGTTTGTAAATGAAATATAAATAAAGATAACTTAATTGTAGTTCCTCCTATAACTCCTTCCTCATGAAATTAGCATTTTATTGGAGGGCAGGGAACGAGAGTAAACACATAATTCCACATTGTGATAAACAATATGAAAAAATATGAAATGAATGGTTTACCTGATTATTTTATTTGTGGCAGAAGTATGATATTTATAGGACACAAAGCTAAAGGAAAGAGGAGGTATTGGGGACGAAACTGAATGAAATATGTTATATGCACATACAATATGCCACAGTGAAATCCACCAAAGTTAAAGGTACATGGGCTCATCTTAGGAAGCAATTTAGTGAGTACTGAATTGGCAATGTTTTTTGGGTTACTTTATGTATGTGTTATATAAGCAAATAGCTTTCTATTTCCAGTTCCAGATACATTTTAATTTGTCCCGTCCAAGAAAATATCTTCACAAACACACAGACTCTGAGAATGCTTTAGTTTCTCTTATGGGGCCAACACAATTTTATAACCTTGATGTATTACCACAAAATATACACAAAGCACAGAGAGAGAGAGAAATGCTTGCTTGGGTGCTTTTGAGAGATGAGTTAATTTACACCATTCCTGGGCTTCAGAGAAATCTCTCCAAAGAGCAGCTTAACATAACCTATGGATACATTGTAAATTCAGATTGTTAGTACCCTGAATATGGTTAGCCTAATGCTGGTGAAAAATAAAAGTTTCCATTTATCGTTTTCAAAATCTACTATCTGTGTAGTTGTTAACAAAAAGCAAGAACAGGATTTTTTTTAAGTCTACTTATAGAAAGCTTTTCAAAAACCTAAGCAAATTTGAGTCTTACATAAGGCTTTCTGTGTTGTATACATGTTGGCAGGAGAGACAAGGAGGAGGTGTTAATGTATAAGGGGGATGCTATAAAGATGTGGTCATTTCTGTATGTCTTCAGAAAGGTATGGAAATGCATGTGACTGTTCAGAAAGATTAATGAAACAATTTGGTTAGTATGAAGCATTTCATGTCAGCCTTTTTTCTTCTAATCATCTTGAAAATAAAGATGAGAGAAATATCATCAGTGCTCAGAAAATTCCATGCCTGTCCTTCTCAATCTCCAAAGAGAAGAATAATGTCAGTTTTACAATAGTCACGATTTATAGAAATGGGAAATGTTCTAACAATAGCTGATTCAGAACTGGATTATCATTAAATTACTTTGGAAAATTCAGTTAATGTTTGTTTTGCTAAATTTATAAACAGCAAAGCCCATCACACAGCAGAGAAGTAAAAGAGGGGAAGATTAGAAGAACAGCATTGAATGAAATAAAGAGAAATAGTGCTCCAGATGGCAAAGGAGTTAAAATGTAAGCCTAGGGGATGACATGACTTTGCCTGTAGAGCTGTACCCTTCAGAATTTGTGAGAATATGCAGATCTCAACAAACACATAGGAGACCTGGACATGATAAGATTTTCTCCTCCTATTTTCTACAGGCAGGTACAGAGCAGTTGAAATGAGGGACCTGGGAATGCTCACCCCAGTACTTCCAAGAGATGCTGTGACATTGGCATGCTCAGCAAACATCTGCAAAACTTCATTTCTTCTTCTGAATAGACTCCATCCCCAAGTTCACAAGCAAGAGGAATGCTAATAGGCATTTCATAAATGGTGATTCCAATAAGGGCTGTTGGGGAAATAAGAAAAGATTTAAAAGAAAACAATTTAAATGCAAAGTGATATAAACATATTGAATACTACAGTAGAATCTACTTCTTTTATTGTTATTTTTTTGTTGTTTGTTTTGTTTTGTTCGTGCTGGAGATCAAACCCAGAGCCTCACACATACTAGCAAGTGCTCTACCACTGAGCTCTCCCCAGCCTGAGAGTTTACTTCTAAAAAGAAGTAAACAGCACGTTTTATGGTTAATAAGAAGAATAATGTTAATAATAATAATAATGTAGCTAGCCAGAAAAAAAAATATGGAAAATACAAGTTTTCCTGAATGCCACCATATATATAGAACTTGACTTTTTAAAATGTACATTGATAATGAAATAACTTCCATACTAAAATATTCTTTTATAAAAATAATTCAATATTACCTGTTATTATGATGAAGAGCATGCCTATACCTGAATTACTCCATTTTATATAGCAATGGTTTGCCATGAGCTACTTCATTTTAAGTGCAAGTGCTAAGTCAGAAAGTCTTGATATTTTGTCTGGACAAATTGATGACCACCAGAGGTTGGACATACAGAAATTATTAAAAAAAAATAATCCAGCTGCACAGCACAATCACAAAGAACAAATACATGCATCAGTCTAATAAAAAGGCACCTGTGAATCTACCAGATTAAATCAGAAGCCTATGGATGCATGGGTTTATCAAACACATATCAGAGAAGCCAGGCCCACGACCTTATCAGGTACAGAAGACCACCAAATGATGCAAACCCTCCCAGAAACACATACAAGAAAGGGCACATTAGAGGTAGTAAGGAGGCATGCACTGACCCTGTCATCTTATCAGACCATCTGGTGAACTCTTTACAAGGTCAACAAGCAAAACACTCCCAACTCTGTCTCAGTAGCTTCAGCTCAGTTCAATCCTCCTGATCGATGTGGCACACTTCAAAACTGCTTGGAGTCCAGACCTTGCCTCAACCCAGTTTCATGCTCTGAACAGCTGTGCACCCTGAACAAATTCTTCATCTGGTCCAGAATCTTATCTAACTGCAGTGACTCCTTTATGTTTGAATCTGCTGTCCTTTGCTTTCAGCATGGACTCTCCAAACCCTGTTTCTACCTTAACCCCTTTTTAGCTATTCTGTAACCTATGTATCCCCACACGAAGTGTGATGCATGAAATGAGTATTATAGGTATTAGTAATTAAGACTGGAATGAAATAAAAGAATTTGTGATTACCCTGTTCATGGCTACTAAGTGAACCATGTATATTCAGTGAGTTAATGCCAATAAAAATGATGTTGTAGAAAGACACAAAGCTATCCAGTCTATGTTAGGGGCATAGCTCACGAATGACAATTATAAACAATAACAGTAGAAATAATAAATGCTCTTTATCTGTTGAATAAAGATCAAGGTACAATTAAATGAAACTAAATTTGACCTGAATATGGCTCCCACTTGAATGAAGTGAAATCTAATTCAGTATTTAATCTCACTAAAACCCTAATTTAGGAGTTCACTCCTGTTTAACAAAAGAAAAAAAAAAAAAAAACTCAGTCTCAGTCCATTGCAACAGCTAAGCTGCAGTTGGGTGCAGGTGTTCCACTGATTCAAATCAGACAACATGAGCTGCCACCAATTAAGCTGTCTATGTTACTCACTTTTATTTTCTGTCCATAAATGCTACCTGACCGTGTTGAAAGCCAGAGTTCTTAGAACCTGTTCTGCCCAACTAGAGACCCATTCTTTGTTCAAGAATGGTTTCTGTTAAATTTATCTGATTTTTCCTTTTAACAAAGCAAAATGGGAAAGAGAATTGAATTTGAAACACATTTATACTATTGACTTCATGGACCATAGATTTTATAAACAGTTTTATTGGGGTGTGATAAATATACCATATAATTCACCATTTAAAGTGTAAAAATCCAAAGATTTCTAGTCTATCCACAGGCTTGTATGTTTTCTTTCCCCCTTAAAAATAAAACTGACTTTTAGTAGTCGTTCTACATTTGTCCAGTCTCACCTTAGCCCTAGACTGTGACTGATTTCACTTCTGTCTAGAGTTGGATAATGTGAAGATTTCATATGCTGTGGCTTGGGTATGTCATTGAAAAAGTATGCTTTGGAAGGCAATCTCCAATGCAACAGTGCTGAGGTGGGATCTTTAAAAGGTGACTAAGTCATGAAGGTGACACCCTCATGAATGGATTAATTATTGTGGGATTGGCTTAGTTATCAAGGGAGAACTTTCCTGATTTAAAGAAAAGGATGAGTTTAGCCCCCTCTCCTCCTTTGCACATGCTTTCCTGCCCTCATCCCTTCCCCATGAGATTTACATCAAGAAGGCCTTTACCAGATAGGGGCCCTTTGCCCTTGGACTTCCTATTCTCCAGAACTACAAAAAAGAAATTTCTTTTCATTATAAATTATTGCAATTGATGGTATTCTGCTGCAGTAGCACAAAAAGACTAGGCTGTCATTTAAATGAGATCATAATATGTGGTCTTTTGTGCCTGGCGTCTTTCACTTACCATATTTTCAAGGTTGACCTGTGTTTAGTACTTATCAATATGTATTCCTCTGTATTGCCAAGAAATAGCCCATTGTGTGAATTTAACACACTTTATTCATTTGTCAGTTGGTAAGCACACAGACTATTTATTTTCATTTTTGTTATCATGGATGAAGCCGCTATGATAATTTATATAAAGATTTGCAGAGATCTCTATTTTCATTCTCTTGGATGTATACACCTTGAAGTAGAACTGTCAGGTAACATGGTATTTCCTCATTTAAGAGGCAGATGAACTGCTAAAATGTTTCCCAAAGTAGCTGTATCATTTTACATTCCAATCAGCAAATAAGAAAGTTCCAATTGCCTCACACCCTCACCAACTTTTTCATGATCTTTCTTTTCGATTACAGCTTTTCTAGTGGGTGTGAAATAAACCAATTGTGGTTTGAAATTTCATTTTCCTAATAACTAGTGATGTTAGTCATCTTTGTGTGCTTACTGACCATATTTATGTTTTCTTTAGAAAAAAATATCATCCAAATCCCTTACCCATTTTAAAGTGGATTTTCTTTTTCTTATTAACTCACAAGAACTATTTATATAAATTCTGGATACAAGTGTCTTACCATATATATTATTTGCAGATATTTTCTCTCAATATGTAAGATGGCTTTCATTTTCTTTTCATTTTTTTTAGTTGGAGGGAAATCAACTCTTAATTATTCATCTGGTATTTGTTTTTCTTAGTTGTGTATATGGTGCTGGAGCTTGAACCTGAGTCCTTGCAAATGCCAGGCAAGCACTTGAACCACTAAGCCACACTGCTCCAGCCTGTCTTTCATTTTCTTAATCATATCATTTGCTGCAATAAAAAACCCAGAAATTTAATATCTATGTAGTTCAATTTATCTTTTTAAAAAATCATTTTTGCTTTTGGTGTCATATCTAAAAATTTTTTGCCAAATCTGAGGTCCTAGAGTTTTACTTCTATATTTTCATCTAAAACTGCATAGTTTTAGCTCCTATGTTTAGGTCTGTAGTGCAATTTGAGTTAATTATCATGTATAGAAGCAGACAGGGAACCACCTTCACTCTTTTGCACATGGATTCCAGGTTGTCCCAGCATCATCTGTTTTAAACACTGTTCTGTTCCATGGAAATATTTTTGTACCATTGTCAAATACCAATTGGCCACCAAAGTAAAAATTCATTTCTGGACTCAGTTTTACTCCATTAAAACCCATATCCTATCCTTAGGCCAATTATTATGGCATTTCTATACTAAGTTTAAGTCAGGAAGTTTAAAACCACCAAATGTGTTCTTCTTTATGAATATTTGGCATTTTAGGCCCTTTGTAGTTCCACATGAATTTTAGGAAGAGCATGCCAATTTCTACAAGAAAAGATAGTCATGATGTTCATGGTGATTGTGTAATCTCTAGACTAATTTAAGAAGTATTGCTGGCTTAATAATATTGTCTTTTAAACCATAAACTTTGTAGCTATTTTCCTTTATCTGGATTTTTAACGTTGTTAAATATGCATGACAGTTTTTTAGTGCATAAGTCTTGTGCTTTTGTTAAATTTATAACCAACATCTTTTTCTTTTTGATGCATTTTATATATAATTTTATTAATTTCATTTTTTTAATTTTCACTATCCATGCATAGAAACAATTAAATTTTGTCTATTAGTCTTGCATCCTGAAAATTTGGTGATTTTTTTGTAATTCTAGTAGTAATTTTTTCCAATTTGTGTATTTGTTTCTGTGTATGTATTCTTAAGATTTTCTATGTCAACATGCTATCAGCAAATAAATAATTTCACATTATCTTTTCCAGTTTTGATTCCTTTTAACTGCTTTTCTTGTCTAATAGTCCTGGATAGTTCCTCTAGAATAATGCTCAAGAGAAGTGATGAAAGTCGGTATCATTGTCTTGTTCATCATCTTTATAGGAAAGCATTCAGTCTCTTGCCATTAAATATGATAGCCATAAGTTTTTCATAGAAACCCTTTATTGGGTTGAATTAGTGCTTTACACAAAAGGGAACTAACTAGTTTTTGTTTTTAAGGGGTTTTTATCATTTGTGTCTATTGTATGACCATGTATTTTTCTTTTATTGATTAAAATTATGTATTTTATGAATTGATTTTCAGGTGTCAATCCAACCTTGCGTTCCTAGGATAAATTCTAGTTGGTCACTGTGGTGATTCTTTTTACATGTGGCTGAATTTGATTTGTTAACATTTGGCAAATAAATTTGCACTTATTTTCATAAATGTTATTGATTTGTAGGTTTTTTCTTATAATATCTTTGCCTGTATTTCATATCAGTGTAATGTTGACCTTACAGAATGTGTAGAGAAGTAGTATTACATCTAAAATTTTTTTCAAAAGTTTAGCAGGCAAATGTTATCAATCTATTCAGATTTTATGTTTATTCATTAGTCATTGTCATCTATTTTGATAGGAATTTGCCCATTTCTCTAAGTTATTTAAGTTGTTGACCTACAGTTACTTATAGTACTTCTTTATAATTTCTACATCTGTAAAATTAAGAATGCTTTCTTTTTTTCATTCATAATTTGAGTAGTGTAAATTTGTCCCTTTTCTACTTTGAGTGTGTTTAGCTAAGTTTTACTGGTTTAGTGGATCTCCTCAGAGAGCCAACTTTTGCTTTTGTTGATTTTTCTTTGTTCTTTTTTCTGTTCTTTCTTTCATTTATTTTCTCACTAACGATTACTGTTTCCCTCCCTCTTCCTGCTTTAGATTTAATTTGCTCTTCTTTTTCCAGAGTCTTAAGGTAGAATACTAAGTTACTGATTTGAGATCTTTTTTCTTTTAAATATGTATGTTAAAGGATAGAGTATAAACATATAGAATATAAATATAAGCATTTAAAGCTATAAAATTCCTGGGGCTGGAGCGGTGGCTCAGTGGTTTCGGCGCTTGCCTGGCAAGCATGAAGACCCGGGTTCTAAACCCCAGCACCACGTACACAACTGAGTGTTGGAGCAAAAAAGGCCATGTGAAAAACTAAATAAAGTTGTTTCTTTCTCTGTCTCTCTCACTGTCCCTCTCTCTTTAAAAAAAAAAAAAAAATTAAAAAAAAATAAAGCTATAAAATTCCTGATGCTCTGTATTAACCGGTCCAATAAATTTTGGAAGGTTTTATTTTCATGTAAGATATTTTCTAATCTCCCTTTGAATTTCTTCATTGTCTTATCAGTTATTTAGGAATATGCTTTGAAATTTTCTACTTTCTGTAAATTTTCAAGCTTTTCTTCTGTTATTAATTTCTAATTACATTTAATTGTTGTCAGCATATTTTGAATGATTTAAACCCTTTTAAATGTATTGAGGTTTGTTTAATGACTTAGCATCTGATCAACACAGGAGAATATATACCTTGATAAGAACATGGTTTTGCCCTGGACAATGAGAAAGTTGGTCTAGTAACATGAGTTAAATCCAGATAAGATGTAATGCTTTACAATCTAATACTTTTTTAGAGTTATAATGGGAAGGGAGGGATAAGGGAGGGTAATTGGGGGGGGGCACTCCTGGGGATAATTGCAATATCCAGAATATATACACATTTTATACACATTTTATATTATTTTGTTAAACTCTTGTAAGTTTGCTCAAAAATAAAAAAAATAAAAAAATTAAAAAAAGAGGGATAAAAAACTGAATAATATCTCATTGTACATTTTCTTTTAAAAGGAAGAGGGGACAGTGAGAGACAGAAAGTGAGAAACAATTTTTATTTAGTTTTTCATGTGACCTTCATTCCTCTGACACTTTGCTGTGTACGTGGTGCTGGGGTTTGAACCCATGTACTTGCACATGCAAGGCCAGCGCTGTAAACACCAAGCCACTGCTCCAGCCCCCTCATTGTACATTTTGACCATAATTTCTTTGTTCTTCCTCTTGGTCATGACCTAGAATCCTTTTCAAAGATTAGATTCAATTTGCAGTGACTTTGTTAAGTAATTTTGTGACTATGTTTGTGACAAAATTTTCCTGTTTTTATTTTCTTGTAAAATTTTAGGTAGTTTTACTGATCATTATAATAAGCCCGAGAATCATTCACTGTTGCTGCATTTTTGATAGGTATTTGTAAAGCTGATATTGTTTCTTCCAAAAGTTGATAGAATTAATCACCGAAGCTATGTTATGTTGAAGTTTTTACTTTAGAAAAGCTTTACTTTTGTGTTCAATGTCTTCAATAAACACAATGTTAATCAAAGCTAAAAAAAAAAAAAAGAACATGGTTTTGTTGATAAAGAGCTATACGGATGTCTTAACATTAATTGGTTTATGGTGATTTTCTAAAATATACCTAAAATATTCAGCTTTCAATAAAAATGAATTGCAAACAAATAGGGAAGTGTGACCCATACACAGAAAATAGCTGAATATTTTAGGGATATTTTAGAAACTCCAGAGGCTGAGAATCTACTAGGGGTAGTTCTTGATGTTTGCTGGACCATTTGCTTATTTGTTTCATGACTCAGTTGAACTAGTTGTGGAAATTCTAATTCCCAAGTGCTTACTTTCTCAAGTCCCTGCTCAGAACTTTTTCCCTGGTCATCTTCTTTGGCCTGATTCCCTAGAATTCACCTTTATATTGGCTGTGGTACTTACTTGTCAAAGACTGTAAGGCTTGGAGGCTACTATCAGAGGTCAGGAATACTGTTGTCCTATACTCATCCAAGGACTAGTAGCTTGGGGATTCCCTCTCTGAACTTTCTCTAGAACAACTCACTTCGGGCATATATAGTCCCCTGAACTGCCAACGATTATTGTGATTTTTATATTTAGTTTTTTTTACGAATAGCCCTGAGGTCAGAGTATGTTATTGTTTGATCTACGTTTAATCCTCTTACAGCAACGAGGGTTCTACTCTGTTGGTGTACCTGGATGCAGTTTGGGAAGATACTTCAAGCCTTCCTTCATCTTTCTCTGATTGCTCTTAAAAGGGTACAACCCAGCATATGTGTATAGCCTAGCAAGGTTTTTCCTGGCTGCCTCTTTGTCTAGCTTCTTCTATAGAATTTCTGGTGGCTTGGTTATTTTGCTTATTTGATAAAACTATCAGTCTTTTTACATTGCTTTCCAACAAAACCTCTATTGTTAAAAAAAAATCCTTAGGCATAGAATTTTACATTCTTTCTCCTAAATAAAACAATTTCTTCCAACAGGGCTCCAGAGCTCCTTGACTTCATGTCCAGCCTTTTTCATGGATAGAACTTATATATCTCCTCACCATAGGTAGGGTAGGGACCTGCTTCTCCAAGAGTGACAGTCTGTTCTGAGTTGTGACAAAGGGAAGAGCAGGTGGCTGCCCATTACAGCCTTGGCTTGCCCCTCCTGAAGAACTCTCTCCCTGTGAGCAAGCTGGGGCAACTGCAATTGAGGTCCCATTTTTTTAAACCTGTCACATTTGATGTTGCACTTTCAGAGCAGAGAATGGGTGGGAAAAGAGAAAACTGTTTCTCTCAACCGTATTTGTCTAGAAGGGAACTTCTGCAGCATGGGACCTGGATGAAGGTGAAAGAAGGAAATCATAGCCCCAAACTAGGAGGTCAAAGGAAAGGAAGTCCCTGCCCGGGTGGTCAGGAGAGAAGAAGTCCCTCTCTTCTCACCTGCAACTGTCCATGGAAGAGCTCCTAGGAGAATCTTATAACATGGAGTTGGGAGTGGAAGTTAAGGG
This sequence comes from Aplodontia rufa, assembly GCA_004027875.1. Lineage (NCBI taxonomy): Eukaryota > Metazoa > Chordata > Mammalia > Rodentia > Aplodontiidae > Aplodontia > Aplodontia rufa. Next base: position 47,113 of record PVKS010005231.1, read on the forward strand.
AACAGGTTGTGGCTCAGATCCCACAGATTTTCATTGTTCTTACTGACATTCAATCTTTCTCCCTATGCTCTATGACCTTCAGACAATGTCCAGGGACTTTAAATGATTGTTGTCTTGCTAGAGAAAAAGATAATCAAGTACCCTACTCTACATCATGCTATGCCTTTCACAGCTTGACGTTTAGCTAAAGTAACAAATATATGTTCTGAATGGCATCCCCCTTGCAAATTTCTCCTCCTACTTTATAAGATTAAGAGTATGAAATGAGAGAAATATCAAGAAAAAAATTGTTCACGTGGAGTTCATTTTAATATGCTGACAGTCCCCATCACCAACTATAGCCCTCCGCATAAACTCATAAATAGAATGGATATTCCCAAATCAAATGAAGGAATCAATACTATTTCTGAATTGGCCTTTAGTCTGGAGTTGCTTTACAACTTTTGAATCTTGTGTTTCTTTTCTAAACCTATAGCATTTTCAAATTGAAAAATACTTTCAAGCATGATAAATAAAGAAAGTTTGGCTTCTTTTTTTTTTTTTTCTAATTCCTTCTTCAAAGGATTACCTTGAATAGGTAGCAAATATCAACCCAAGTGATAGGAATCTCAGGCTGAAATCAGTATTTATGAGTACTAAGGCCATTTGCTGACTGTTCATGAAAACAGCAGGTCACATCCCTGGAAAAATTAAAATGCTCTAAATTACCTAGTGGGGCTGAACAGGCCTATGTTTCTACATAGGGTGTGTTTCATCTTTAAACTAACTTAGCTGTAAGGCCTAGTAACCCAATTTTTAGATTGGTAGAGCACATACACTTTGCAAGCAGATTGCCTCCATGTTATTTGGGAAAGAAAGATATTAAAAAAATATACAATATGGTAAGAAATGACATAAATAAAATCTCAGAGCAAGAGTTTGAGATTCATTCCAAAATGGACAACATAGTTAAACTCTAAACTGACAGTTCAAACGCAGCAATACTACCAAATGTTACACCAAATATTATTCTGAATAAACAAAAATGGTGAACTAGGGGCTGAAGCTATTTCTTAGCAGTTAGAGTTCTCACCTGGCATGCGTTAGGACCCAGGTTCAAATCCCAGAACCACATATACAACTAAGTGTCTGAAAATCAAAACTCAGATGAAAAAATAAATAAAATTGATTCTCTCTCTTTTAAAAAAAAAGATGAATTATAATAGGCAATTTGACTGCCAAGAGCTACCTCCAAACAATACATGCATGCTGATACTTCCCCGTCACTTGGTCTACCAAATATTTACTCCTATACATGTGTGAAAAAAAATGTTATGTTTCTTAATTTTAAATACATCGTTTCATATTAGCTGCACTTAATAATAGTGTCTTTTTCATGTGTTCACCGGTGTCTTCACTTCAAATGAGATTTTGTGCTATGAAAGTTATGATATTGTCATACAAATAATGATTATATCAGGGCTCTAAAGATATAGTACTTTTTTTGTCCTCATTTTCTAAGTTTATAAGAAACATTCTTTAATACATGGATACTTACTAATGTACATAAACACAAGTAGCCAGGAATTTTAACAGTAAATATCAAATATTTATGAACCACATAGTAAAAATTGAAATATATCTTATAAAGATTTCCTAGAATTGGAGTGATCTAGAATATTAAAATGAAACTTTTTCAGGCCTCTAAAATTTTTTGGAATGAGACTTTAACTCAAGCCTTCATATACTCTTCAGATCAACACTGTCCAACAGGAATATAATACAAGCCACACATGCAATTTTTAAATGGCAACCACATTTTCAAAAGGTAAAAATAAAAATGTGAAATTAATAATCATTTAATACCATCCCTCCATCTGAGAAGAATTTTTTATACAGCAATCCAATTTATTTATGAACTCATTTCTATTAAAATTATTGTAAAATTTTGTTAGGCTTTTAATTCTGATTTTAGCAAATTCCTTTTGTCTATGCTTTTTAAATTTTTATTTCAAATGACTAAGGTTGGTGGTTCCTTTTCTCAAAAGGAAAGTAAAGTACTGATAAAATTCACTATGAATTTACTGAACATGTCTCTTTATATTTTCTATTTCATTATCTTTTTTAAAAAATTGAACTATAAAATGACTTTTCTGTTTTGCCATGTCATAGAGAAATGCAGTTGCCATTCTTGGTAAAATTATAACTTGATTTCTTATAATCTCCTTTTTCTCTTTATTGTTCCATTATTACCATCTTCACTCATTGCTGCATCAGTGGTAAACTTTTACTTAGAAACGTAACCAAACTTTTTTATTTTGTATTTATTGTTTGTAGTGCAGGTGATCAAACCCAGGGTCTTATACATCCTACACAAGTGCTGCCCAATGAGCTACATCTCCAGTCCCATACTTTTTTTTTTTTACTATAAAAAGATGTAATTACAACAAAAAAATGAATATTCAGTTTAATTATAAATCATGTACTTTATAACATCACTAGATAAAAGGTAAAATAAAATGCAACAAATTTTACATCGGTGCATAGAAATAAGCATTCAAACTGCATCAGTCCACAAGTAATGAGTAGACATACACATCTAACCTGCTCACTACAATAAACCAAAAATATCTTGCACAATGCTGCAGTAAAGCAAAATCTAGCTTTATGACAATGATAAAACTGTCTCGATAGAAAAATATTTTATGCTACTTCATTATGAAATTTAAATTTACATTAATTTAAATTATATGTAATTTAAAATGTTGCTCCTCACCCATACTGGCTAGTGGTTGATACATTTGTAGATAAACGTTCACCGTATCTTACTAATAAAAGCAGATAGTTCTAGTATTTCTAGGTAATCCCTCTATGGTAGTTCTCAGAGATTTTTTCTACTCATAAACAGAATTATTATCTGAGATATCAACTGCCACAGGTCTGGAACAAGTGGATGAGTTGGAGTTTGCAAGAAAAACGTGGCAAGAGGAACATATCTAGCTGGTGACAGGGAACTGAAAAGCCTTGCTGGTGGAGGAGTCTGTGGAAGCTGCGGTCTGTCCAACTGTGACTTCTCTGGTCAGCAGCTACGGGTCTGCTTTAAGGATGGAGGCTACTGCAACGGAGCATAGCCAGCAATCAGGATGATGAATGGAGAAGCACAAGGACCAACTGGAAGCTGCCATCACAGCTGTGTGTCTCACCACACTCCACCACGCTGTCCTTCCAAGACAGTGGCTACTACTTTGCTCCTACCTTTTAAATCTCATACAACTTTCTTTGTTAGTCAATTGTAATGTAAGACCATGGAAGGAAGAGGGTTTGGAGAAATAAATCCAATTTAAGCAAGTGGACATGGCACAAAACACCACAGACAGTTTGTTCAAAAGCCTCTCCTAAAACATAGAAGAGGGCTGGAGCAGTGGCTCGACAGTTACAGCACTTGCCCGGCATGCGCAAGTACACGGGTTCAAACCCCAGCACCCACATACACAACAAAATGACAGAGCAACGAAAGGCAAGTGAAAAACTCAATAAAAATTGATTCTGTCTCTCCCTCCCTCTTCTGCTGTCCTCCTTTCTTTAAAAAAAAATAAAAATAAATAAAAATAAAACATAGAAGAGATTGAGCTTTTAAAAATCAATATTTGAAAAAAAAAGTTCCAGTTTCAACTATGATAATGTGAATAGATTGAACACTTACTTTGTGACAGGAACTCTCCATAATAGTGTGACAAAATTTTGAACTTACATTTCCCTTACTTGATAAAGAGTAAAAATCATGCCTTTTCTCAGTGACTGTATAATTTCAGTCATACTTTGCCTATCATTGAAAAGATTCTACCCAAAGGACAGATAGTACCATTTGGAGAATAGATATTTTTAAATAATGCAACATTCCCTTAGTCAAGATGCTATAGTAGAAAAAAGAACAAAATTGCCACTTGTGAATGAATATGCCTATTGCTACACAATTATTCTTTTCTAAAGACTAAATATGCATTATTTTTCTAAGTAGTCCAAAAATGCTGAGGTAGATTTAGGACCACCAATCCATAGAGCACAGGAGTGTCAGTTGTGGCTACTCGACACCTCTTTTACCTCTGTGTGTGGGGTGTGTGGAAGGCAGGGAACTTGCCTTTCCCTTCAGACTGAAAGGTACCACACTTGTCCCAGCCTTGCATGGAGGATGCCAAGACCTGGATGTCAAAATTCCAGATCTCAGACCTGGCATCTCAGCCTAATCCCATTATGGAGAGAGAATTTTGAGACATCTTGGGAAAGAGGAAGTGCACCTTACAGTTAGTAAGACTGTGAATTAATATGAGTACACTGAATGAAGAGAGAGTAATTAGGAAGCTATTACAATACTCTTGGATATATATATATATACACACACAAAGAGAGAGAGTTATGTAATTGCATATATTAGGAAAATGTCAGTTTTCTTAAGAGAAGTAGATTCAAGAGGAATATAGGAGATAGAATTAGCAAGCTTCAAACTGGATGTAAGGGTTGAGAGAAAGGTAACATTTCGGAATGACACTATTTCAAATTCATACCTTATACAAGTGAGTGCTTAGTGATCCCAATTCACTAAGATGTACAACATGGGAGGAAGATGAGGACAGTGGCAAAGAATGAGAGCTTGGTTGTAGACATTGAATTTAAGGCACACTAGAACTTTTAAGCAGAGATAACCAGAGCATGGGTACATAACTTCCTTGAAGTTCCAAGAAGATCTGAATGATAGAGACACATTTTTAATCGAAACCTATGCATAATAACTGAATCATAGGAATGGGTGATAGCACCTAGAGGCAGTGTAGACCTGAATTCTGATAAACACTAGCACTGCAGAGTGAGGCACAGAACAGTAGGTAACATTTTGAGAAGAGAAACAAGTAGACTTAGAAGTGATAGCGTCAGGGCTGGAGCCGTGGCTCGGTGGTTATGGTGCTTGCCTAGCATCCATAAGTACACAGGTTCAAACCCCAGCACCACATACACAACTAAGTGTCAGAGCAACGTAAGCCATGTGAAAAACTCAATAAAGGTTGATTCTATCTCTCACACTGTCCTTCTCTCTTAAAAAAAAAGAAAAAAGAAGAAGAAGAAGAAGAAGTGATGGTGTCATAAGACTGTGACAACATGGAAGACAATGAAGAAAACAGTAAGGTCTCATTACTCCCCGAGTAAGCAGTCAGGAGGAGAAAAGAATTAGAGCAAAGTTAGACAAAATAGCAATAAATAGAAAAAGAAAAGAAATTTGCATGATAGTAACAGACCTAATGGAAGAGGTATGGATAAATTTAACTGAAAATTTTACTTTCTCCATGAAAAAAGTATTAAAAATAAATTAAAATAGCAACAGCCATGAAGAATCCCTGAACAGAAAAATAAATACAGTTTGGCCCCCTGAATGACCTTAACCTTGCTTGATTCACAAACATAAGTAAATCTTAACAAGAACTATTTCTTGTGAATGTGTATATTAAAGAGAAAACAAAAGAATTTAAACTCAACCAATCAGAAGCAGTCGACAAACTCTTAATTATGTAACCAGAGATTTTCCAACAGGATGGACCAAATGAAGCAAATGTGTAACTGTGACCAATCAAATATTCTCTTTGCTTTAATTTTGGTTTCCTTCTCTAAAGCCTTCCTTTGCAATCCCACTTCTGGTTTAAAATTGCTCAATTCAAAAATCATTGTTTGCTCAAATAAGCAATTTACTATGTTACATTATGCTTCAAGTTTACCTTTTCACACCAGGGCAATTGCTATGTTTTGACAATAAAGGAGATGGGGGTTAAATTTTGAGGAAAGTACAGATAGCGCGACAGAATTGCTAGAGAAAACTAGAGAGCCAACCAACCACAAAACCTTGAGCACATTTGAGGGGCCAATTGAGATGGGAAATCATAACTTACCACCCATACTTCAAAAAGAATGAGAAGTATGGGTTACATATATCAATATGCAAGTCAATGAAAACTTGCAAGCGCAATCTCGGTAGAGTGGCAAGGGAAGGTAACCATGGTTAGAAGCGTAAGCTCTACCTGGGCATGATGGCACGTGCCTGTAATCCCAATAGTTTGGGAGGCTGAGAGGACGGTTGCAAGTTCAAAGCCATCCTCAGCAACTAAGCCAGGCAAGAGCCTGCCTTAAAATTAAAATATATATATTAGCAAGGGCTGGGGATATAACTCAGTGGGAAAGAACCCCTGAGTTTAATCCTTGGTATAAAAAACAAAGTATAAGCTCTGGAGCCTGATTTTTTGGGCTTCATAACATACTCCTAAATTAATCAGTTGTGTGACCTTAAGCGAAACTTGCAACCCTGTTTCCTTTCAGTTTTATCATATGTATAATGAAGATAACACAAAACCTACTTTATGAAGTTGTGAGGATCAAACTAGATACTAATACACAGAGATTAGAATAGTGTTGGACATGAAGTATTACCTATTTATATTAAATTTGGTATTAAGTTTAATATTAGTATAGTATGAAATTGATACTAATATTAACACTAACTGTTTGAAAGAGAGTGAACTAATAGGTCACGAAATCCAACCTTTAAAGCTGGGTAGTTACAACAAAAGATACTGATAGGCCAAGCACAGTAGCACACACCTGTAATTCCAGCAACTCAGGAGGCTGAGACAGGAAAATCAGAAGTTCAAAGCCAGTTGGAGCAACTTAGGTAGATCCTATCTCAAAATAAAGATTAAAAAAAAAAGAGGAGCTACCCTGCATACCCGCCACAGGCCCAGGACTCCAGTCCAAAGCCGGCAGGTGCCCAGATCAGCCCCAAGAAAAACCCCGTACCCAGAGCCACCCTGCTCACCAGCCCTAAGGGCCCAGGACTCCAGTTCCAGACTAGCAGTGGTTCAAGACAAGCCCAATGGGCACTCTTGCCAGAAGCGTCCCAGCCGCAGTGATTACCCACCAGATTTAGATATATTGGGCCCATCCCTGCCACCAAAGTTCTCAGGTCCCATGGAAGCACACAGGCAGGCCCATTCCAGGCTACCCAGAGCTCTGAGAACCAAGGACACAGAATGCACCACCACTGCTACACTTCAACAATCTAGCAAGCTCTCCCGTACCCCAACAGGTTATAGATCCATGCCCTGGTGCCTAGATCTAAATGATGCAGCAAAACAAAGTTCCAGGCAGGTCCAGGCAGAAGCGGCTTTCTGGAAGAAGGTAATCATCAGAGGGGTGGTGTCTGACCCTACCCTTTGACCTGCAAGATAATTCATCACAATTAAGTGGGCTTCATTCTAGGGAGGCAAGGCTGGTTCAACATAGACAAATCAATAAACATGAAAAGAACCAAGTATAAAAACCATCATCTCAATTGATGCAGAAAAGGCCTTTGACAAAATCCAACACCTATTTATATGTAAAACTCTGGAAAAAATAGGGATCAAAGGAATGAATTTTAACTATGTAAAGGCCATATATGACAGACCCTCAGCTAGCAAAATACTAAATGGAGAAAAGCTGAGAGCATTTCCACTAAACTCAGGAATAATACAAGGCTGCCTGCTCCCACCACGTCTATTCAATACAGTCCTCAAGACCCTCACCAGAGCAATCAGGCAAGGGAAGGGAACCAAAAGCATAAGAATAGGAAGAGAAGAAGTCAAAATATACTTTTTTGCTGCTGACATGATCCTATATTTGGAAGACCCAAAAAATTCTACCAGAAAATTTCTTGAGCTTATAAACAATTTAGCAAAGTGGCAGGCTACAAGATCAGCACCATAAATCAAAGCTTTCCTATACACTAATAGGGTAGAAGAAATCAAGAAATCCATCCCATTCACATTATCCTAAAAAAAAAAAAATCTTGGGAATTAATCTAACAAGGAAAATAAAAGACCTCTACAATGAAAAGTATCAGTCATTGAAGAAGACCTGAGAATATGGTAAGACATTTCATGTTTTTGGTTATGCAGAGTTAATATAAATAAAATCATCACTCCGCCAAAAGTGCTACACAGATTCAATGCAATCGCCATCAAGATACCAATGTCATTCTTTACAGATATTGAAAAAGCAATTCTTAAATTCATTTGGAATAGCAAGAAACCCAGAATAGCCAAAATATTACTGAACAAGAAAGACAAAACTGGTTGTTTTTGATATCAGATCTAAAATTAAACTATATAGCTGTAGTAAAGAAAAAACAGCATGGTATTAGTATAAATATAGGAATGAAGATCAATGAAATAGAAGAATATGAGGCAAACCTACAAATCTTTAAACATCTGAAATTTGATAAAGGGGGTCAAAATATAACATGGAGGAATGAAAACCTATTCAACAAATGGTACTGGACAAACTGGACAGCCACTTGCAGAAAGTTGAAGTTAGATTCTTTTCTATCACCTTGAACAAAAACCAAATGGAAATGGATCAAGGAACTAGGAATTAAATCTGCTACCATACAAATGCTAGAAGAAAAATTGGGAGCAACATTCCAGCATATGGGAGGAGACAATGACTTCCTCAACAAGATTCCCAAAGCAAAGGAATTAGTCAAGAATCAATGGGTGAGATACCTTTAAACTAAAAAGCTTTCATGCAAGCAAGGAATTGATCAAATCGATCAAGAGAAAACTTACAGAATGGGAGAGAATCGTGGTCTGTGATTCTTCCAACAGGGAACTAATACCCAAAATTTACAAACAACTCAAAAAACTTAATAACAAAAACACAAACAATCCAATCAATAAATGGACCAGAGAGCTAAACAAAAACTTCTCAACAGGAGAAATCAAACAAATTATTGAATACATGAGAAAGTGTTCTAAATCACTAGTAAACAGAGAATTGTAAAACAAAACTACATTAAGATTTCACCTCATCCCAATCAGATTGGGAAAATAGGTCTGGGAATGTAGCTTAGTGGTAAAATGCTTGTATAGCATGAGCAAGGCTCGGTGCAACTTCTTACCCCAAGAAGTGTGATATATTGAGGCAAAAGAATATGTTCAGTGGACATGAGCCTCAACTCTTTGATTTAATATATTAGATTGAATGTGCATAAGTGGATGAATAACTGAGTTTGACAGAAAGACTGGAGGTTCTGTTTAGAATGTTAGACACTGAAATTGATTCTATCAAAAATTGGCTTTCCAAGTGTTGGTGAGGTCCAAAGTGTGGTCCTGGGTCAGGATAACTAAAAAATTAGAAATGATATATTCATATACATACATAAGAAAGTTAGGCCAGATTCATCCACCGTTCTTCTCTTTTCCTGTCCTTCCTCCCTCCACCCTCAATATATCACAGTGAATCTCACCTTCAAGCATATACACAATTTTTAAAAATAAACTATTTTTTAAAAACATCAGAAAAATCAATAGAATTAGAGGGAATGGAAGAGGGGGAAAGAGAAGAGGAGGAAAAGAAGAAATGCTGGAGACTGAATTTGAGCTAATTATATCCCATGCTTTTATAATTATGTTAAATGAACTCTAATATTATGTATAAATAAAAGGAGCTAATTTTAAAATCTAAAAAATAAAGCAACAACAAAAATAGCTATAGAAATGAAATGATATTGGAAGCAAGATGTGAAAATATTGGAAGCAATAGAAGGTATCCAGAGAGAACACAAATATACTGTTTTGGGTAAGCAAATTGGGTGGGTTTTTTTAATAACTTAAATATCAATGCTAAAAGTTATTATGATTTTAATAATTAATACAATCATACACTTGGATTAATGTGTTTCACTACTGAGATGCTTCATGTATATTTTATAGATTCTAAATTTTTAATCTATTCCTCTACTCAGAGTATTAAGAATGCTTTTGAATCTTTGAGAGTTGAAACTCCAACCTTGTCTAATAATTCATCACAATGCATTCCTTTTATGGCCAAGAAACTCTTCTGCATGTCTTCACTTATTCACACAGATTTGTTGAATGATTGTTAGGTGCTAGCATTATTCCACAAAATAGGTATGAAACAGAGAATGAATCAAAGCTCTGTCCTTTTGGATCTTAAACATAATCAATATCATAAATAAGTATAGAAAATATCAGAAGGTAGAAGGTGCTACAAAGAAGGAACATTGTCATGGTTTAGATATGAAGTATCCACCAAAAGCTCACATGTGAGACAATGCAAGAATTTTCAAAGGTTACACAAGCTTTACCTTAATCCATGGATTAATCCACTGGTATGGATTAACTGAACAGGTAGGGTATAGCTGGAGGAAGTAGGTTACTCGGGACATGCTTTGGGGGATTTATATTTTCGTTTTGGTCAGCAGAGTTCTTTCTTTCTCTCTCCTCTCCCTCTCTCTCCTTCATGGTAGCCATAGCCTCATCTGCTTCCCTCTGCCACGTCCTTCCGTCATAATGTTTTGTTTTTCTTGGGCCCAAAGCTATGGAGTCAGCCAACTATAGACTGAAAATTCTAAAGATTCTAAAACTGTGAGCCAAAATAAACTTTTCCTCCTCTACACCGTTCTTGTCAGATCTTTTGGTCACAGTGACACAAAAGTGTACTAAAACAAACATTGAAGCGCGTGAGAAGAATCCAGATGAAGGGTGGGTGGAGAATATGGTTTTAAAAAGAGATGGACCAGGGCTGGAGGGGTGGCTCAGCGGATACGGCACTTGCCTGGGGAGTGCAAGAACACGAATTCAAACCCCAGCACCACATACACAACCAAGTGTCTGAGGAATGAAAGACACATGAAAAACTAAATAAAGATTGCTTCTCTCTTTCTCTCTCTGTTAAAAAAAAAAAGAGAGAAATGGACCAGGGAAGCTCCACTGGAAGAAGCATTTGACAGGTACTCAGTCTTGCAACATTCTGAAGAAGACCCAATTAACCAGATGGTCTTGCACTCTATCTGTGAAATGTTATTAGTGTCTTACAATGTCAAATTTTGTCTAGAGAAGAACATCTATATTTATTTTTTAAATCCTCATTTTCATTTGACATATTTATTATCCCTTACATTATTTTAGTTTGGATAATCTTGATACAACTGGAATATAAAAATAAACACTGATTAAATGCCTCTTTACCTTAACTAACTAGAAATACCTTATTCATATGTAAAAATAACTTCTTTATCTTCTGATGTCAACTTTAAACCTTATTATCTGAAAGGCGAATTTTATATAGAACAAAACCTAGACTCCTTACTATACTGATGACAGTATTGCTAACCTCATAACTAATTTGTTTTAAAGTATATCTGGAATATTCAGTACAAATCAGACGCTTGCTTTGCTCCGATTTTTCTGTTTTTGTTTTTTTTCCTAATCACATGTTTATCAGATACTCTTTCGAAACTAAAAGTCACCACATTCAGTGAAAGTGTTATGAAATTTTTAGCAGGAAGGAAAAAAATAATGGAGTTTTGAAAATTAAAATGCTGACTAGAAATATACGTGTATTTTTATTAGTTTAATGTTATGAAATGTTAACTGCATATATCCTAAATCTGAATATTTTAGCTAATTTAGAAAAATCATCAGAAGTAAATCCAGATATCTTTGATGCTTTCCCAATAGCAAGATTTTATTTCCCTTTTCATTGATATCATTTCTTTTTCCTTTTGTTCAGGTCCCTTATGAGTTCAGATTGTATATGCATGAATAGCCTTTTACCTACTGCTTTGTAGCTGGCTGTCCTCATTTCTTAACAATTCATGTTGAACAACTTAATGTATGATAAAATGTTATTCTTCCATTTCACAAGCCCAATTTATCATGTAGGTACAAACACAATTAAAACTTTTCATTAACATTTCTAGTTGAAATTAAATATTTCGGGAGATAGACATGACCATCTCATTTTCTAAAAGTAGCACATCACACTCTACTGCACTTCAGCTTCTCCTGCAGACATTGCTTATTCAGCTATAAAAGGATGTTCATTTTAGCGTTGCTTTTAATGTAGAAACAAGTTAAGGCTTACCCATCATGTTATACTTAAATAAATTACAATATAGTTATAACCTGGAAAATATGCAGTTATTGAAGTAAGGCAGATGCTTTGTGCTAGACCTTAAAATTGTCTGTGATATAACTAAAATCTATTCACCAATTTTTTTATAACCTAAATTTATTATGGGCTTCCTAACTTAGAAGGAATACAACCCTCATTTCCCAACTAACTAGCATTTTTCCCAATATCAAATACTGATTAGAGTTTAAAGTCTGATTTTATCTCATGAAATGTTATGTATTTCCTAATTGTGTATTTTGTTCCATTTTGTCTATCCCTGAAAAACATGGAAAATCATTTTAAACTCTGAAACTTTTACAAATGAACTTTAAAAGCAATTTGTCAAGGTCTTATAAAAATGCCATTTTCTATTTTGAGCACTCCTATTTATGAATTAATTTGAAGAGATTTAACACATTTACAGGAAGTCTTTTAATCCAAGAACAATATATGTCTATTTATTTGCTTAACTCTTATCAGTCTATAAGTAGAACTGAAATGGTCTTTACTAGGTCCCTTATATTCTGCTTAAATTTATTCCAATATATTTTATCTTTTTTGATACTATATATTATCTTATATTTTCTAATGTACTATTTCATTTGTTCATGTGAAAGCTATTGATTTTACGGTTTATTATTCAATTGACAAGAATTGTACATATTTATGGTGTGCAACATGTTTTGATATGCACATACATTGTGGAATGGCTAAGATAATAACAAACGCATCACCTAACATACGACTCTTTTATGATAACACTTAGAATCTGTTCTTTTAGTAATCTTCAAGTACTTACCACATTGTTTTTAAGCTACTGATTTTTATATCAACTTTGTAACCAGGATTTTATTGAAATCTTTTCTTCCATATCATTTATCATTTAAAAGAAAGTATTTTAGGTTTTCCAGGTAAAAATTAAATTAACTGCAAATGATAATAAAATTTGCCACTTCTATTCAAATACTTACACTTTGCCTTCCTCTAGTCTAATCCTATTAGTTAGAATTTATGGAATGATATTAAATAGTGATGACGGTGAAGGCCACTTCTTCCTCTAGACTTTAAAAGTAATGTATCCATTGCTTCATCATTGAGGACAACCATGGCTTCCAGTTTGCAATAATCTATTTTTTATCACTGAGGATGATTTTAGTTCTGTCTTGAAATAATCTATTTCTCTTTTTTTAAAGAAGAAATAAATATAGATTTTATAATTTTCCTTTCAGAATCTTTGGAGAAAAATATTGATTTTTCTGCTGATGACTTATTAAGTGGTAAATTGTAGATTTATTAATATTGATCTGTCATTACATTCCTGATAAGAATTTTCCTTGACCATAACACTTTATTGCTTTAATGTGATTATTTCAGTGGTGTTTTATTTAGACTTCTTCAAAGACATTTGTAAGTGAATCTGGTCTCTAATTTTCCTTTGTTGAATTATATTTCTCAGATTTTTATATCAATGTTATCCTGCCTATTTTAAAAGGAAGCATTTTTTTTTCTTTATTCTCTGTCTTGAAATATCTTAAAAGCACCAGAGATGTCTATTATAAATATTTGATGAAGGGGCTGGAGCGGTGGCTCAGCGGTTATGGCGCTTGCCTGGCATGCACGAATATGTGAGTTCAAACACCAGAAAAATCTACACAACTACATAAAATTGTTTATCTCTTTCTCTCTCTCTCACTCTCTTAAAAAAAAAATTGATGAAGGTCAACTAAGAAGTCATCTGAGTCTGGCAACTTTTAACTAATGTAAAAACTTTGTCATCTGTTTTAATTTATTAAGTTTCAGTAATTTATAATTCTGTGAAATTTATTTTATATATGTTTAAAAAATTAATTTATCTAGAGTTGAGCCATGTCACCTCACCAATTTGGTAAATAAATTTGATAACTATGGTTAGTCTCATTTTTCACAGTACAATGTTCATGAAAGCTCAAAGAAATGGGAACCAGGTAAATCAAGGACGGGTTCCAGTATGCACATACGTGAGTTAACATGGTACATAGCAAGGACAGACTGTACGGAAACGTTTCCCCCATTCTCAATGTCCACTGTACAATCATGCTTGTGAGGTTTTGTTTTGTTTTTCTTTTTTTGATTAGGTTTCCTCTTCTTCAAAGAATGAGCTACTAAATATTAATTTGATCATTTTCATATTAGTATTGATAATTTCTACCTTTATCTTCTCTTTCCTACCTTCTGTTTAGCTCATTTTATCTATCTTAATTTTAATGCTTCATTTTCTTCATTTTTTCTTCTTTAATAAATAGGCAAGGGCAATTTTTTTTTCTCATATGTAATATCACATGGATTTTTAATAGGCAGGGGTTTTAGTATGTTTATTAAATATTCAGAAGCTCAGTTCAGATTCATCTTTGATACAGTACTATTCTCTCTCTCTCTCTCTCCCTGTCCCTCTCTCTCTCAAAAGAAAAAAAAAACAGAAGCAGAGACGTGGGGGGCAGGGTTGGGGAGGTGCTAACCAAAGGACAAGTATTTTACTTAAAGAAGAGGAATAAGCTCAGGAGATATATTGTACATGATGGTGACTATAGTTATTAATAATGTATTATATATTTGAAAATTGCTAAGATGGCAGGTTTCAAGTATTCTTATCACAGATTAGTATGTGAGATATTGTACCTAATAGCTTGATTTTAGCTTTTCCATAAAGTGCATGTGTGTGTGTGTGTGTGTGTGTATAATCATTATGTGCAACAAAAATAATGTTTTCTGTTCAATTAAAAAATAAATTAGAAAAAATAGTGGTATTAATATTGGCACTGGTATTGGCTATTTGTATTATAGGAGACTTTAAGTAAATGAGCAATTGTATGAACACTCTATTTTATTTCTGTGTTTTAAGAACCAGGATTCTCAGTGTGGAAGGGAGAACATACAGAGGTAACACAGAAGAGTTTAAGGAAAAACCTCACTGTAGTTCATTTAAACTAAAAATGTCAGAATTGTGTATAAAGTACTTTGTCCCTAAATAGGTAATATGCAAGCATTATCTGAGATATTCTAGAAACTATACCAAACTTAGTAGCAATGAGTCCAGGTGGTTGTCACAAAATATCATTTCCCACTAAAAGAAACTGGAGCTTGTTGGATAAAGGCCTGCGTCTAGGTCTGGATTAGGAAACTTCTGAATGAACCTTGAACATTTAGACCAATAATATACCTAGTAAGTTTTCCGAGACTACGATGTCTATATCAAAAGGACTGAGGAGCCAACTTGAACAGATTCCCATTGGCCAAAAATGGTATAGTTTGGATTCCAATAAAAATAAGAATGGCTGTGAATTGAGAATGAAGTAATGACTTAATTCATAAATTCATTTCATTTTTTAAAACTATATTAACTGGTTACTTTCTAAGGGTTAGAACAGTACCTCAAATTGTTATCATGAAAGGGGTAAATAAGAAGATTAAAAATGTATTCTACCTTTCCTGTATAAAATGGCACCATTTATACATATATAGATGAGAGGGTGTATGTCCCTAGAACACAAAGAGAAGTGATGGACATGAGAATATTATCATTTTGCCGTCCCCAATTAATAAATAGATCTAGGCATGAAAAGGGATGACTATTACCTCAAAAACTAATGAGAATCAGGGATTATGGTGCACCTGATGAAAGAACACATCACCACCAATAGTTTGCAAAGGAATCAAAGTTGAATCTGATCAAGTATCTAAATAAGGCTGCTGTTTCCAGGAAAAGCAGACAGGAGAGTAACTTGTTGAACAGCCCCACAGGTGTGCTAATGACAAAATCCAGACTGCAGGCCACAGATCAAAGGCCTAGGTTCCTCGATAGGTAAATTGCAAGGGGGAAAATGATAGATAATCTGTAAAAGAGACTTAAAAATGTATTAAGTTAATATTGGCCAAGACTGCTGTATAAATTCTATAAATTCACATTTGGGTAATAATTACATGAAGAAATGGGAAGAGAAGGCTATCATAAGTCCCAGAATAGTGATTATTCTTCAGGGAAGGAGCGTTGTCAGCAGTATAAGGCAGGTAAGGACAGCTGGAATGGCTGGCAATGCTCTGGTGGTAGCTGTGAGGATGATCTCACCCCACTTCTGGGTATTTTCCCAAAAGAGTTAGAATCAGAATATTATAGAGATACGGCTTCCTCAATGTTTATAGCAGCTCAATTTACCATAGCTAGACTATGGAACCAACCCAGATGCCCCTCACTCTGAGTGGATTCAAAAACTTTGGTACATATATACAGTGGACTACTACTTGGTCATTAGAGAAGACGATACTGGCTTTTGAAGCCAAATGGATGGAGATGGAAAAAATTATGCTAAATGAAGTATCCCAATCTCAGAGACTCATGGGCCAAACATTTTCTCTCATTTGTGGAAGTAAGAGTACAACCGGAAACAGTACGTTAGATGGCTAAGCTAATAATAACCTCAAAATGTATGAATTTTTACACAAATAGGGGGATCTTTGCCTAGGATACCTGGAGACATAGGGAGGGGGACAGAATGGAGGGATGGATTAGGAAGAATATCTAGGAGACTGGAGGGAGGGAGTATGGGAGAATCATCTCAGAAGGAGATCACTGATCTCCACAAGAAGTCCATTTAACTCAGGGGTTCTTTTGGGGGAAACATAGAACTATGGGAAACGCAAGAGGGGCAACCATGACATGGCATCAGCCTTGGCTAACTATGTAAATATACATTTGTTCTTGATTGTTTGATAATGATTCCCCCTCAAATGTAACTCCACATTCAACTAATAAAAAATAACTCCCAAGCTTATGTTTGCTCTCTGTATTTTTTTTTGTTTTCCACAATAAAATGTAAAAACCAAAACAAATATCCTCAAAGAGTAATACCCACTTCACAAACTGATAGAATTATTCAATAGTTAGAAATACATTAGTGCTCACCTCCTCTTTATCTGTCCCTAAGGCAAAATTTTCTCCAGTAGCTGCTACTCAAAGTGTTGTAGGAGAACCACACCTTGACATCCCCTGGGAACTTGTTAGAAATGCAGTATTTTCAATCCTCATCCCAGACCTACTGACTCAGAATTTGAATTTTAGCAAGATCCCCATGTGGGCCATATGCATGTTAAAATTTGTGAATCCTCAACACATTGATGGTTATTTGAGAACATCCAGTTATATTACACTAGATATTTCCCTAATCATCTTTTCAAGTCTTTTGGTTATTAAATTTTTGCTACTAGCGAACTGAATACTTCCTCCTTATAATTTCCTCTATAGAAGTACCCCTGTAAAAGTACAACCTAAATCTAGCTTTTTCTAGATAGTATGCTTCTATATTTCAAAATTGTCTCCTATTCTACAAACTAGGCATCACAGGTTGTTTCAGTTAATCTTTGTATGGCCAATTTCCAGACTTTCCCACAATCACATTATGTTTTTGTGAATGCATGATATCCTTCCTAAAATGTGCCCATCAAAACTGTGTAAGTCTTAAAATTTCCCAGCATGAAATATTACCCAGGAAGAAGTCAAATATTCATAAATATATTATTATGAAGCAAGAATGAATACTTAACAGTTCAGTGTAGAATAGAAATGAACACACATTGTAAATGACAAACCAGCAAATGGCAAAACTAGATCTCTTTATTAGTCAGGATCTGCACACTCCAGTTTTTTCAATGGATTTTTTTTCTTCTCTACCTTTGGATTATGACAAACTTAGAGGTAATTTAAAATTCCAGGATATTTTACATATGAACTTTTGCCAAGCATAGAGTCTCCTCTTCTTGACATGTGTGATTGACTTTGATTGTTAAAATGTAACCTTCTACAATTATTCATGCTAAATCACAACTTACTGTGTACATAAGGTTTTCTTCCTTATCAAGATATCGTCAATCATCCATCAATTACGTTGTCAGTGGGAATCCTACCTTTGTCCTTTTGGAAGTTTTGTGCTAAGTGTTCTGAATATAAACTTAAGCTAATATTTAGAACCCACATCTCAACATAGATGAGTAGAATAGCACATGAATTTTATAAATACATTTTTATTTGAGTATCATAGTAAATGTACTGTATGTACCCTTTTATTAGATACCTAGCTTTTCAGTCTGTCTTGTTTCTAATGAGCAAGAATAGCAAATAAACTCCATAGAAAGGCACCCCATTTATTGAGTGATTGTTGTGTGTTGGACACTATAGATACCATAATTAATAAAATGTTTTCTTTGTGTTAAAGAGCTCACAGCCTAGTGGGAGAACCACATGAATAAATAGAAATATACAGTTATTAATTAGTCATTGTTCAAAATGTAATTGTATCTCAGAGAGGGTAGTTCATTTAGTCTAGAGGCTCAGGGTCATACCAACTATTAATTGGTAGTGGAAGCAGTTTTCCCTTAAAACTAATGCTTGGGCTACAATGACATACAAAAGTGGAAAGTATTCAGAAAGAGTTGAGATTGAATCTGAGACTACCACTTTTTATTTTGGAATTTGGGACACAGCCTTTAGTTTATTTCATCAGCAAAACGGATGATAAAGCCCAGAAGGTCTGGTTGTAGAAATCAGACTTACTGCATCCAGTGTGGCATTTGACACATGATAGATACTTAATGGTAGATATTGCCAGAAATAATAATAAATAAATGAATAGGCAATTAATTAATTTAAACAACAGGAAGAAACAAAGGAATTTACCTGAGTCAGAGACAGCAATTGTTTTAAAATTAAAGACTATGAAAATCTTAGAAATGAGATTCTCTTTCAGGGATGACTTATATTGAGAGTTACAATTTAAATGGCCAATTTGTGACAAAAAGAAAGCACTATTCTTTTTTAAATTTTATTGAGGAGTTGAGATTTTGTACAATCATAAATGTGTATGTAGTTACAATATGATATGCCACTGATCCTAATCCAGAATCACCCCCACATCACCCACACCCCAGTCTCTTTATTCTTCTATATTTTCCCCATAACAGATAGAAATGTCCATGTATGTATGTGTGTGTGTGTGTGTGTGTGTATATATATATATATATATATACGATTGTGAAAATTCCAGAATTAAATGATTGTGTAAGCATTATTTGGTTTCTCATGGGAGTAAAGAATAAGCAACATTGTTGATTCCTCAGCTAGATCCTTCCCTATCCTCTCCACTTCTCCTTCTTCCCTCCCCACATGTTTGGTTCCCCTAGATTATATGTTGCTTCGACTTTGTTGAGTCTAGTACATGAGCTTGACCTTTCACCCAAACCTGGGTTTTGCTCTAGCCTTCACAAATGAGGGAAAACATTTGACCCTTGAGTCTCAGAATTTGGTTAATTTTGCTCAGCATAATTTCTTCCATTATTCTTAACCAGTCATTCATACTTATGAGACATCACTGGGGAGATGAGAAGAGGTTAGGACGCTGCTAGACCAAGCTGCAGTTGGTTTCTCCCAGGTAGGCAACAGAAACTTAGGAGGTCACAGAAGATGGGGTTATTTCCCCCAAGTCCCTCTGGTTGTTACTCTCCAAGTAACCACCTTGTTCTACACCATCACAGAATGGAAATGAGATAAGAATGTAGGAATGCAAGCTCCTCAAATAATAAAAATAGGCATCCTTCTAAATCAGCTTTATATTCAGCTCCATTAAATAAAAGGCAAGCATTTTTGTCACCCAGAGCTTTGCTCCAGAAATACTGCTGCAATTTTCTGTGTTCCTTGTCCAATGCAAGCATTCCACTGTGTTAATAAGCTCGCAACTTGACATGCTGATAGGTCTCTCCTATAAATGAGATTTAAAATGTTTATAAAAGTGAGTTTTAGAGAAGGAGTCTCATACTTATTGTTTTGCTTAGCTCAAGCAATAATGAAAACAATAGCAATTCAAGCCAAAAGATCAAAAACTAATTGCCTGGCAATTGTCAGGCTTTGTGAGGATGCTGAAAATATTGCAGAATTTCAGACTACTGAAAACAGAAGCAATTGTTTTGGTTGATTCCAAATTATACTAATAAGCCACGTGAAAGAAAAATCATCTTTCACCCTGGTTAATTCCATAGTCATTAATTTAAACTTGCTGCTCCTTTGCTTCTTGTTTAGATTTCTTTTTTATAGAAACTCTCTTTGAAAATACATCAGACCAATTCTGATAAAATGTGAAAAATAAATAGAATTCACAAACCTGCCTTAAAAAACCATCTATATAACTCAAATTTTAGGAGTGGGAAAACTATCAAGATATTTATCATATTAAAGTTAAAATTTAATCCAAAAGAAAGTTTTGTAAAATATTCCTTGGTTAACAGAGACCAAATTATATATCAATTTTTTATAAAGCATTAGTGTTTTTCTAGACTAAAATATTGTTAGATTTTCACCAATTCCCATTGCCTAATCTGTCATAAAATAGTGCCTAGAAACTTTCTTCATGTGATTTTCATTGCTCTCACTCCTTGTACTGGGGTTTGAACCGCGACCTCGCGTATGCCAGGCAAGCACCATAACTGCCAAGCCACTGCTCTAGTCCCTAGAAACTTTCTTAAAATAGTCTGTGAATATTACTAGTATGCTACTATTTTTCATTATTAAATATTAATTTCAGAAGCAGTAATTGTTAATTATGAAGTTTTGGTATCAATACAAAACTAGCAAAATAAAACCTTAATTTGACTTCTCATCATTAGGGATTCTAACTTAATTGATCTAGTTTAGGGTTTGTAAATCTGGATTTACAAGTTCTCTGTATACTACTAATGTATAACACTGATGTGGGTTTTTTGAGGTAAGGCCAGATTCTCTGCTCCTGCTGGCTGGCAAAGGGAGTCTGGGCTGACTGCAGATTCTGTGGCCAAAGTAGCCCAATTTCAGTGTTTGCAGCTCTTCCCAGTTAAAGCTGGGGATTTGGGCAGGGTGTAGATCTCTGCAGCCCTAATAGTATTAGCATCTACCCAGCTAAGAGCTGGGATTTCCCTGCTCCTGTTGAGGGTTACAGCTCTTGGTGTGGAAATTCACCCCGGGAATTCACTGCCTATCTTTTGGGTTCTTGTCTCACAAATTTGATGAACAAAATCCCTGGACAACCACGGTAGGGAAGAGTAAAAGGAGGAGGATTTATTTAAGGAAGGAGAGCAGAGACTCCGCAAGGCTGAGGGGTACCTGGAAGCAGGACACCTTCTAATGTAAGTTAGGCCAAGGATTACATTGGTTTGGGTAAAAGCCTTGATTAAGATGCATGTAAAGCAGATATTGAGAAAAGCACCAACATCACTGGTTGAATCTATGTAAAGCAGGCATTGAAACTGGTCATCAGCATCATTGGTTAAAATCTATATAAAACAGGCATTGAAATTGAGCACCAACATCATTGGTTATAGTTTATGTAAAACAGGTGGCAAATTCTTTCTAGTTCCCAGACAGTGTCTACCCCAACTTTTTAATTTTCCTGCATCTGGGACAAAGGAATTGCTCCCACAGGTGAGCCTAGAGGTCTTTTTGCATATGGAGGCCCTAAGCATACCTGTCAATCACTCTACTGGCTAGCTTCAAGGTGTGGTTGAATGGGGCCCATGGTCCTGCTTACCTAGCCATTTTACTATCTCTCCTAAGCTATCTCAATACTTCAGAACTGATAATATGCTCAGCCAGCAATTAGTCAACTGTGAGACTTCTATCAAACAGAAACTTAGTTACAGATGCTAGTATAAGACAGCTTCATACTACACTTCTGTAATCTATATCTTTCATCCTGATAGTAGGACTCGTTAGATTACAAATACCACGAGGTCAGGGATGAGGTCCTTCTGATTCATTGATTTTCCCTGAGGAACTACCATTAGAACCTCACAGGCAATAAATATTAGATGAAGGAATGAATGAATGAACCACTGAATTATTTTAAGTAATATTTAATTTCCAAATAAACTTCTTGTACTGCCAAAAAAAAAAACCAAATCAAGAAATGGTATTTTTAGTTATTCTTTTATCTTTTATCAACCCAAAAAACAACAATTAATAGAAATTCTATTGAATAGCTAACATTATGAGCTATACTAACAATGCAGTATTTATATGCTCCATGGTTATGCCTCCTAGACGGGGTTTATTTTTAAGGAAAAAACAAAGACATTTGAATCTCCAAAACAAGAGGCATTCTTTGACTACCTGAATGCCTCCGTTTTCTGCAAAGGTGATTGTTATGCAGCAGTGCGTCACTGCAGTACAATCCCAGACAACATTTCATGTTCTCTGTGACTTTTATAGCTGGGGTTTGGAGTCGGGTTCATTTTCTCAACGGTCTGTGTGGGGCTAACTGCACATTTTCTCAAAACGTAAGAAAATTTCAGTGAATTTTCTCAGAAACAAAGTTTTCAAATCCATGACCTCTTTACCAAGAGACAATCTCTACTAGCTTTTTATTTCTTTCACAAAGGATTTTTAAAAGATCAATACTTAACACAATGCACACATGCACAAATATTGTCCTGGACATGTGTGTGGAAGGTATCAGATCAAGACTGCAAAAGATATCCAGGGAAGGCAGGCAGGTAAGCAGAGTAGCTGTGGAATTGTAATTGACACAAATAGTCAAATCAGATCAGAAAAAAAAAAAGTTTCAATCCATTTCCCATCTTTGTAGTATTACGGGAGAATGCCAGAAATAGACCTGGCATCCTACTTTCCTGGGAATAAGATGAACCATTTCCTCACAGAAAATCTCATCAGAAAAACATCTGTCCTTGAAATTATAGTATTTTCTCCACACCTCTGAGCCATTTTTTACACCAAGTCATATTCTTTAAGGCAGTTCTGTTTATCATTCCAGAAATTTTGTGAATCCCATGCCCCTGCCCAGAGTAACAGGGTCCTAAGTGAATTTGAATTTTTGAAGAGTCAAAGGAGCTCTAAACAATGGAAACAGGGAAGGATGACATGTGAGGAAAGATTGCTACTATGCCTTTCATGTGTGCTTTTATGTGTGTGCATGTGTTTGGAAATCAAAGCATTTTCATTTTCCTTTTTTAAACTATAGAAACAGCAAAGAGAAGATCTTCTACCTAACCCACAGCCTTAAAAAGTTATAAAGTCTGTTTATTTGAAGAGGGAAGGGAGTGTTGATGCTAGAAATACCTGACAATGAGATTTATTATGACTGTAGTTTTAGAAAAAGATGTTTTCATAAAAAGAAATTTCACAGCACCAGGTCAAATACCTAGGAAATCTTAAACTTTGTTTGAAAGAGTGGACTACAGGGACTGGAGTGGTAGCTCAGCAGTTATGTGCTTGCCTGGCATACAGGAGGATTGGAGTTCAAATCCCACCACCACATACACAACTAAGTGTTGGAACAATAAAAGCCACTTGAAAAAACTAAATGAAATTGATTCTTTCTCTCACTGTCCCTCTCTGTTAAAAAAAAAATTTAAGAAATAACAATAACAAAAAAGAAATAGTAGAGTATAGTGAAATCTATCCCAGAATTTCTTAAATTAAACCCTATATTTCTTTAGAGTTGGTGAGTGTGGTGGTCCACTCCCTTAATCCCAGCAACTCTAGAGGCTGAGATAGGAGGATTGCAACTTTGAAGCCAGGCATAGCAACTTAGTGAGGCCCTAAGCAATTTAGTGAGATCCTGTGTTAGGTCAATTCCAGGCGGCTGGAGGCAGAGCATCAGGCAACCCACACCCTCTGCATCAGGAAGCCTGCTCGCAAAAGGAACACCAATCAGACCTTGGCAGACAAGCCCAATGGCATCTCACAATTGCCCAATGATTGATGTATTCACCAGCTAATCCTCAAAAGACAAGACCCACCAACTTTCTCTGCCCACCCCAAATTGCAAAGTCGCTGCCCAGCTGGAGCCAAGTGTCACTTCCCCTGCCCACCCTCACTACGGCAGCATAGGTGAATCTGGCCCAAGAGTTGCCAATCCCAATAAAAGGTTTTCCTCAGCCACTCTTAGGTCTGACTACCTTTTTTGAACACCCGCACCTGAATTTACACCCGTTTTTCTGATTTTTTTACATCTGGTGCTGAAACCCAGGATAGGGTTTTGTGGCCTCCCCCTGCTGGGGTTGAGGTCCACCCTCTCCTACAGACAACCAGAAAGCTCCTGCACCACTCTGTTTCCCTTTATCAAGGCCAAAGGAAATGGGGTAAGTTCTGTTGCCTTTCCCTTGGCCTTCCAGTATCACTCTCTGTTCCAGGGGTCTGTCCCTTAAGTCGTGCGCATACCTGTTCCGTTCAGGACCCTGGCAGACTGTGGAGACATCCTGGTCTTTGGCTGTCCCCCCATTCTGTTCCAGGCCCCTGCAGGCTGAGGAGATGTCCCAGCCTCGGCCTGCCTACCTGTTCCTTAGGCAAGCACTGCTTCTGTTCACCCCCAAATGATACTAAAAGGCCATAGGAAATGCTAATTCACCTCTTGACCCCAAGACCCCCTTGGGCTGTCTATACGTGACACTTTGGGACTTTTGACTTTCAAATTCTCACTGATTTGGGCAGTTACTCTCACCAGACAGGGAAATGGTCAGAGATGCCCCATGTTCAGGTTTTTTGGGATTTGCACTCTCATCCTCCCTATCTTCCTTCTCTCCCTCTCTTCCTCCCCCCATTACTCAAACCAGTCCTCTTCCTCCTCTTTTTTTCATGACTTATCAAATGGGCACACTCCTTTACCCCACATGCTTTCTTTCCAAATAGGCACTTTCCCTTCACCTCCCACCCCAGCCCGCTTGCCAGTCTCTGCTACTGCTGCTGCTGATTCTGGCACTGCTGGGCACCCCTCAGAGCTTGCAGCTGGAAGCTGTCCTGGCTCTGAGCCGCCACTCATTCGTGTTCATGCAGCACACCATGCAGGACCTATGCAAGATAGCGTACAGATTGGACATATGGACAGAAAAAAAAGTGTCACTTTTAAACCCAAACCACTGTACCCTGAGGTTCCATTCTCTAAGTTTCAGAAAGGAGGAGGGAAAACAAAAAGGATCTGGGAGGTGCAAGCTGCTCCAGCTACTGCTCCTCCTCCTCTTCCAAACCCTCCCCTCTCACTCCCTCTATATCTAAAACTACTGCTTAAGAGTGTTTTGCAGAAATACTACTAGTTCTAACAGAAAAATCTGAATTAAGACATGCCATCACCTACAGGACAGATAAGATCTAATGTTGACTTCTACTGTTATTAAACAAAAGGGGTAACTACAAAGCTGTAACATAGTATTCCCACTATAGGACTGGTGAAACTGCTCTGCTGGATGTGTAACACTAAAACCAGATTAACAAAGTTAAGATAGTTAAAGGGTTAAGGAAAATGGTCAATATTTTGGCCCTTGCCCTGTTTGGTCAGCCAAAACTCAGGGGACAATGGAACGTCTCTATGGGCTTGACAACTCTGGGTACATGACCTCCCGATCAGGGGAACAGGAAGCTAACCATTGTCACTCTGCAAGGATCGTTCATTCATGGACAGTGTCCCTGATGCTTCCTAGTGAAGCCACATGTGGTCAGCAAGACCCTGATCTATCCTGACAGATGCCAGAACTGGTAGAAATCTTTTCACAAGTTCCTCAAAAATGACCCTGACAAATTTCAGCTGACTTTCAGTAATAGATAGGAACAAGATCAGTTTTGATCAAGTTGGTCTTAAACACCTGGCAGGAGAGTATAACCAAATTTCAGTCCTACACGGACATTTAGCAATGAAGGCAATGGCTCTTTTATAAACATTACTTGAGATGCATGTTTAAAAGCTAAATGCCACCTTTAAGGGAGTTACCCTAATCTGATTTGCTCAGAATCCCCTCCCTTCAATAGCAACTCCAAAAGGCAATGGAGGCATTTGCTGCCTCCCTGGCCTCCCTAGAAAGACAAATAACATCTATTGCCCAAGTTTTCTTCCAAAACCATCGAGCACTAGATCTCCTGACAGCAGACAAAGGGGGAACATGTCTATTCCTAAAAAAAAATATTGATGAAACTGGGCTGATGGAGAAAAACATTAGAACTCCCAGATGTCTGAATGAGAGGTGTAAGCAGCAACAATCAAATGACCCTTGTCCAGGATGGCTAAACTTCACTCTTGTCACCTGGCAGACCACCATCCTTACTTCCATATAAGTGATAAGACTCCTTCTAATGATTTCTCCCTGTCTCCTCAGGTGTGCCTGAAGCTGCATGAGCGAGGTCACTGGAGCAGCATACAACCAAATGCTCTTGAACACTTACAGCCGTTTCCCAGTCGACAAACCAATACCCGAATCTTCTCCTCCCCCACAAGACCCCATAAACAGCAGAAGTAGCCAGATGGAAATCGAAGCCCTATATCACCAAAAAGGTCAGGATTTTAGGTCAGTTCCAGGCAGCTGGGAGCAGGGCATCAGGAGGTCATGCCCTCAGGCAGTTGTGTGGGGGACAGAGCATTGGGCAGTCTGTGTGTGAAAGGAACAACCAATCAGATGCTGGCAGACAAACCCCAATGGCATCTCACAATCGCCCGATGATTGATGGATTCACCAGCTAATCCCCGAAAGACAAGACCCACCAACTTCCTCTGCCCACCCCAGATTACAAAGTCGCTGCCCAGTGGGGGCCATGTGTCACTTCCCCTGTCCGCCCACACTATGGCAGAGTAGATGAATCTGGCCCAAGGGTTGCCAATCCCATTAAAATGTTTTTCTCAGCCGCTCTTAGGTCTGACCACCTTTTTTGAACATCTGCACTTAAATTTACACATGTTTTTCTGATTTTTTTTGCACCCTATCTCAATGATAAAAGATGAAAAGGGCTGGGAATGTAGCTTAGTGGTGTAACATCCCTGGGTTAAATCCCTGGTATCAAAAAAAAAAAGAATCTTAAGGGTTATCACAACTCAATTTCAAACCTTCACTAATAATTCAAAAATATACAAAGTGGTTTCCTGACTTCAGTTTTACTAATTATATTAAACAATCATGCACTGTGTGATAATTGGTCATGACCTGAACCAAGCAGCTGACAAAACAAATTGCAAATTTAATTTACTCCTTTTTTTTTAAGATTTTATATTAAGCTACTTGAGTTAGAAGCTTTAAAATTTTTTTATATTTCTAAAACTAGTGTTTATCAGATCAAAGAAAATTATGACTCAATCCCAGGTGTGATAAATTTATTCTGTCTTCAGTGAAACATTGTGAAATTTTTAAAAATGATCTATGAACACTGAGCCAGGACATGGCCTTGCCTAAATGGCATGGTAATGTGCTCTGAAATCCACTAACCTTATTAAAATGTGTTGAACAGATACATCAGCTTATAAATGTCATACCCGTTTCAATTCCACATGCTTAAATACATTTTAAGCAGGGAAACCCACAACTTGAATTCTAAAGTAACTATCTCGTCATAAATTACTCGCGGTGTTTGAGCTAAATTTAGATCAGAACTCTAAATGGTTTATAAGAGAAATGCCAATATGAAAGAAAGCTCAGAATTTTCAGAATTGTTAGGATAGGTTAAAAGTCTTGCTTAGAATTTTCTGGAGTTTATTGTTTTAATGCACAGCAGTGGAACACAATTTTGAATAATATATCACATATTTTCTTGATATAATGGGAGCTAAATATAAAGTGATAATTAAAACTGTCGTTGGATCCGAAGGAATATATAGGGAATTTATAAAATGTTTCTCTTCCAAATACATTGCCTTAACCTTTATTAGAAAAAAAATATAGAGAAAGCTACAGGAAAAAATAAAATCTAATAAGATCAATGTTGTCTGCACTTGAGAACACACAGTCAATGGAAGAGATGCTAGCTAGCCACTTATCCTCCAACTAATCCAAGAGGCCTCCTGCAGATGCATCTTGCATGTCAGCAAGAGGATGAGAGAAACGCTGAGATTTTAGAAGATATGCTTAAGTTGAAATAAGGGACATTGCACTGAAACCTGAAAAGTTCCTTTTGGGAATTCAGAGAATATTTTTAAGAAGCCAAGTGGTAAATTATTTTGTCTAACTAAATATGCCATTGACCAGAGGCAATAAACCCATCTCCACTCCAGATGATTCACAGCTTTGTAATCAGCAGGGCAATCACAAGGATCCATTGGAAATACAAGACGCATCATATACTATCTCTGCTCCAAATTATTCACTAGCTTTCCTTCTCATTCAAGTGAACCTGAGTTCTTTCTAAAAGCCCACATGTGCTACTAGATTCTCTCTGGCACCTTACTGCTGTGCCCTTATTGCCTCCTCAGCTCCTTTCCTACCTGCTGCTAAATTGACACTCATCCTTGAACATGGGAAGCAGAACGAGACCTTCAGTTTCCTGCTTGCCCACTCTGTGCCCCTAGATTTTAGCACAGCTCACCTCCCTTGGGCTTTCTCACCAGCTTTTCAGTGCCCCGGCCACTCTGTTTTGGATTTGCAATCCTGCCCTTCACAGTTGCAGTCATCACTTTCTGTCCTGCTCCAGTTTCTCCACAGTTCTTGTACCCCACACACATGCTTTGCCATATATTTTACTTCTCTAGACGTTCCAACTAGAATATCAGGTTATAAAGGCAGGGATTTATTGTGTTTGGTTATTGCTTTATCCTCAGAACCTAGAACTCCTGGCCAACAATAAGTGCCTAATAAATTTTTGAGGTGTCAGTGAATTAATGAGAACCATAAATCCCGAATTCTCTAGAATCCTAACAAACTATGTTTTGCTAATTCCTAAATGCCTCTTTTTAACCTTAAGCTTCAGTTTTTGCCAGCATATTCTGACACCATGACAAAGAAAACTATATTTATATCTCTATTGCATCTAATTTGGAAGGTCAGTGCCATCTCTTCTACTTGGGATTCATCTAAATCCTCACCAGCAAAGTACTGCTAACAATACATCTCTTCATGGAAGTATAACATCCCCCAAAATATATACCAAATATATATATTAGGTACTCTGCCAGGTGGAGCACTGGATACAGATATTTAAGAAACCATGTTTTCCTTTAAGCAGTCCTTTACCCAGTAAAATTCAGGAATAATATTTTAAAATTCAGGAACATACTTTAGCATTTCCTTCTCTATCATAAACTTCTGTAGTGACTCTCACCTGTATTAGCAATTTGGTTCTTGTACTCTGTGTGTGTGTTCATTAATTATTTGTTTTATTCATTTAATAAATGTTTATGTATGTCTACGGAGTCCCTTCCACATGCCTGGCCCTGCTCTAGTTGCTAAGTGTATCACTAAACAATGGAGAATTATTTCCCCTCAAAAGAACGCATTCATTCATTCATTTGTAGCAGGGATTGAACGCAGGGGTGCTCAACTACTGAGTCATATCACCAGCCCTTTTTATTTTGAGACAGGGTCTCATTAAATTGCTCAGGGCCTAAGTTACTGAGGCTGGCTTTCAACTCATGATCCTCCTGAGCCTCTGGGATTACAGATGTGTGCCACCACAACCAGCCCCCCTCAGAGAGCTCTTGGTTAAGTGCGTAAAACCAGCTGGTAAATCATAAATAACTACATCCCAAGTAAAGTTCTTTAACTATAAAACAGATCTGTATGTTCTTTAAGTTTTCTATAGAAGGTTTTGTGGAAACATGCAGAGTAGATGTTCAGTAACTTTGGCTGTGGCTAGAAATTGCTACTTTTACACAAATAAATTAACTGCAAGTATCACAATGTTCCTCAAATGAGGTCAATTTGCTTATAGATACATGAATTGCAAACCAATTGAATTACCCTGTTACAAATTCATAAAATTCAGATCAGAAATAAAAACTTCCCTAAAATTTATGAACTTTCTCTGTCATATTTCCCTAGAAATAATTCATCTATTTAAATATATTTTTATGCATATATGGTATAAATGTATATATTATATATATGTGTTTGTGTATTTAATCCTTACAATATCAGGGATTTTCAGCAATAAAAATGTCATACCCTTTGGCTCTCCACTTTTTCCTTTTATAAGACACACCATTTGCACTTTCAAGTTGTCTTGTTGCACAAATAGTAGTTTGCATTCATTCACTAAGCTGTCACGGATGTTGACATAGGCAAGGGGAGGCAAAAACAAGTAGAGCAACTGAGGTTCACAGATGTTGAAATCAAAAAGCCCAACCTGATGTGAAGTCGGTTTACTAACCAAGAGATCCCATTTATAAAAGAATGGTGAGACTAGTAACTAATTCATGAACCCTTGCAAACATTGAGAGAATTCTTGTCAAGTGCTTGTCATAGGCCTGCAACATAGTAAAAGCTCAATCAATGTTATAAATATGTAGCTTATTAAATTTAACTCACATATAACTTAAACTTTAAAACCATGCTTATATGCACACAATACATAACTTAATGAGTTTTACTCTCTTTCTATCCCTACTCGCTCTCTGTTCTGAGCTTTGATCCCAGACATATTCCTACCTGAATGCTATTCCAGTACTTAAAATCAGTGAATCCAGAGCACCATTACTTTATACAGTCTCTGCCTTATGACGTACAATATTCCAATCATCATACCTGCATCTAAACATGGCACAGAAATAGTTTCCTAAGTAATTTGGCTGCCTCAGATCTTCCTCCTCTCCAATGTGTAAAATGCCTCATCCAAGCCTTTATGGCCTGTTGCATAAACAAACTAATGAATAAAAGGAACTAAATAAAAGGAACTAAGGTGGTGCATTAGCAATTCAAGTTGGCGTGTCCATTGGGTTCATGATTATTAGGTGATGTGCTTTTCTTTAATCTGGTTTAAGAGGAAACTCTGGAACAAGATCCTCTTTGTCCTGCCTACCATCAGCCTGCCCGAATGAGTGATTAACTGCTTCAGGCAGGTCACCTGTGGAAGTCATCCATGTGGGACACTGAAAGGCACATATTCTTTCCTTGGGCTATTATGGAAAGATTTTCTCTACTCTCTCCTTTAAGTACTTTTCCTTTATTGCTTACATCCAAATCAGGGCTGAAACATTTGTTCCATATTTCAGCCTTTCACTGAGGAATTTTATAAACATTATGCTTTGCAAGACAGTGATATGAAAAGATAAAATACCAATGTTTGGTATTCAGATGATTATTTAAGAAATTTCAAATAATGAGCATAATCTGATAGAATTTTTAAACATTTTGAAATCATAAACTCCTAAAGTGCCCATCAATAACTAAAATTAAAATGTTATTGTTAGGTTGAATGTTTTGGTTTTTTTACCTAGTAACGAATGCACATAAAATTAATTAGAACATATGATATCAGTGTGAAAATAAGGCTTAATAATTTTCCCTTAGTTTCTTAAAACTTGATCTTCTTATCAGTTTAGCCAAAGACTAATATCAAAATGAACAACTTGAGAGAGTCTTGAGAAATACACTACATCAAAGTAACATTTCAACCCTGTAAATGGAGTTTATAGCTATTTAATAAAATTGTACTTGTATCCTGTTGTACTTCTGTGGAACAGAATATAATGAAGAACACGGATATGAATTTACCTCCGTAGTTTCTTCATTACCATATGTGTAACAAAATCAAGTTTTCTCTTTAAAACTGAATGACTAACACTATGTGATTCTGCAAACCTTTATTTTAGCTGGTAATTGAAAAGATTATCAAAATGTCAGAATTATATTAATAGGCTGCTTGCCCTTTTCTCTGAAGTAAAAGGTATAAAATGCTTATTCCAGGAACCACTTCTGCTTTACTTAACAGTGACTCCTTTGTTTTTCTGCTTATAGTGCCTGATTCCTAGTATCCTACAAGGCATAGTATATGACTTTTGAAAGCTAGAAGCTTCTTTTCTACTAGAAAAGCACCAGGTTTTAATAGGTAGCTTAAAAGATGTTGGTCGTAAGGAAATGCCTTAGCATAGGAAAGAGTGATCACTTTTCCCAGTTTATATACATTCAAAATATTTTTGCCAATCTTTGAGAATGGAAAAGAATTTCTTGACATAGCGCTGATTTTCACCAATGATAAAAAAGGAAGGTTTTTTGGTTGCTGAATATTTGTTCCTTGATTCTGTTTTGCTTTCTATTTAAGTATGCTCTTAGGTTTTGATTGGGTGAACTTTCTCACCCAGCTTTTGACTTCTGTCTTCTGGCTATCCATTTCTCTCTCATTCTAGCCACAAGAAATGTCAGGAAAATTAGACAATATGTGAATCTTGAAGGTGTAGCTCTAAAGGTGGCAGAAGAAGGAGATGGGCTCCATTTAGATATTTTTATTTTAGTTCACTTTCTTTTTTTTTTTTATATTTTTAAGGAGGGGCTGGGACAGTGGCTTGGCAGTTACAGCACTTGCCTGGCAGGAGCTAGTACTTGGGTTCAAACCCCAACACCCAGGTACACAACTAAGTGTCAGAGCAATGAAAGCCATGTGAAAAACTAAATAAAAATTGATTCTGTCTCTCTCACTGTCCCTCTCTCTTAAAAAAATTTTTAAAGGAGTTAATGTATATAATCATAAATGCGTATAAAATAACAATACAATATTCATATATTCTTAAACCAGAATTACTCCCACATCGCCCATACCACAGTCTCTTGAATCTTCTGTATTTCACTCCAACAAACAGTATAAATGCTTAGTTTGTGAATTTTCCAGAATTGAATGATTGCATAAGTATTATTTGGATTCTCAAGGGAGTAAAGAGTATGCTACATTGTTAACTGCCTCCCTAGATCCCTCCCTACTCTCCCTCATCTCCCCTCCTCCCGACCCTCCTACATACCTATGGCTGCCCTAGACTGTGTGCTGCTATGCCTTCTTCGCTGGGTCTAATACACAAGGCTGACTACCTTTCACAAAGGCCATCTATTTTTTTTTTTGTAGTTTTATTGTCACAGTAGAGCTTCCTAAAGTTTTGGAGAGGACATTAAATGCACCACAGCCATTGAGTGATCCCTCAGGCAGCAAACTGTTATAAAACTTGAAATTTATTATTTTACAACTTTCAAGTGAAGGTAGATTTTATCTTCTGCATTCTGTGAAATTTATTTAAGTGCAGGTACAGATACACAGACTTGCCTCTCACAACCGTTCATTTTTCTATTGTTCACTACAATGGCCCTGGAGAAACTGCTTTGTGTTTCATATAATGACTTCCTTGACTTTTCACCCAAAATACACTAAATAAATTCACCATAAGAGTGTGATTCCTAGAATCTTGCTTGAGGCAAACACATCCAATTTACTCATCAGGGTAGATTCTACTCTGAGACTGTCACATGGAAGAAGTGTGAACCATGCCCCATTTTTGAATGAAGCAAAAACGTTTTTGAATACATACACCAAACAAAACAGAAACACACAAGCTTGCATGTGTATGTGTTGTTCCTGTTTTGGAGTATTCATCTTTTTTAGCCTTTATTTTGCCCAACAGATATTTTTCTGTTCAATAACTTTATTTAAAATAAAGTTTGTGTGTGAGTTAACCACAAGTCCCATAAAGGTTCAAAACTCATTGCCATGCGGAATAGGAAGAATGACTCCCAGTCACTACCAGTCAAGTTTACTTCCAAAATCTATTTATTTGCTTTCAAAGTATTATTCATAACTAATCCATTCAAATTTTCACATTGTCTCATTTTTATTCTATATCAAACTTTTTTGGGTATCTCAGATTAGTATGGAACACATCATAATGTTTCCCATGAAAACTTAATGACACTTTTGGTATTTAATAACTTTTCTCTTATTGCCTGGTTTTCAGGAATGAAGTTGTAAAGCACAGAATACGCATATGTATATAATCATTGATTTTCTAAATTACTCACAAGCAAGTGAAATTTGCTAAGGACATACACCAGGGTTCTTTTGCCCCTCAACAACTTTTGGAAAACACATAAGTACATTAGTTAAACAAAAAATGGTTTTTATGCTTCCTTTTTCCTGTAACAAGATCATTTCGATGCGGTGCAAACATCAATATGGAGTGAACCTGCAACTTGACTTTCTCTCGGGGGAACAGGGGAAGATACTGATTGAAGGGTTGGGGAATCTCTGCACCACCTTCACATACATGCAATGACTGGGACTACCTCCATCCACGAAAGACAGTGCGTTTGAGTGGAGATAACTGAATTGGGCGTAATTGAATATTTACATTTCATTCCGTCTCAAACTGATCATCTTTGTAAATGTTTCTTAAATGGTTCAAGGGCTAAAACCTTGGGATGGGGAATGTCTGCAGAAAACTTAAGCTTTAATATCAGAGTACCTCTTTTTAGCAAAAAGGAAATGCATTCTGAAGGTGGTAAACCATCTCAGCTCAAATTGACTGAAATTCTGCCCTGGGAAAGAAAGGAATTTGGATGTATAAGGAGCCTTTGCTGAGAATCTCATAGGTAGGCAGAATTACTCTCATCCTTGGTGCTTTTATTCTGCCAGCAAGTGCTGCTGTGATTGCAGCGACCGAACCCCCTGGCCCTGGGATCAGCTGTCCACACCCCTGGGCCTCCCTCGACACACTTCTCAAGGTTCGGCAGATCATGTCAATTTTCGGTTTTATCTCTCCTCACTTTTTGGTGTAGTCACTTTAACTATACCAAAGGACAGTAACTTTGACGCTATTTATCAATCTGTGCCCATCTCATTCTCCTTGCACAGCATTAGCATATAACAATATTTGTCGAGAGCTGGAGCAGTGAGTGGTTCAGTGGTACCTGCTTGCCTGGCATGCATAAGGACTCCAGTTCAAACCCTAGCAGCACATAGACAACAGTGTCAGAGAAACAAACCAGACAAATAAAACTGTTTCTCTCAAAAAAAAAAAAAGCACTTGTTTAAGGAAAGCACACCTCTCTACTATCTACTTTCTCTAAATTAATAAAGTTTAGAGAACATATTTCCATCCCACTTTTTTTTTGGCTCTCTCATTTTTTAAAACTCTTTTACCATTTAGATGAGTTTCTGACATCCCATTTTACTTACAGTATCTAAGAGTATCTTTTATAGAAACTTTTTTTTTTTTAAAGAGAGAGAGAGAAAGTGAGAATTTTATTTAGTTTTTCATGTGGCCCTCGTTTCTCCGACACTTTGTTGTGTACATTCTGCTGGGCTTCGAACCCACATCCTCCCGCATGCCAAGCAAGCACCATAACCACTAAGCCACCACTCCAGCCCTTATAGAAACTATTGAGCAGTGTTATAGAAAAGGACAAATATATTCATATGCCATCATTGTTTCCATTCTCAGGTTGTCTCTGATAATATTAAGTACATGCTATTTTTTTAATCCTCCTTCCCTGGATTCAGCCTTTATGTTGTCCCTGATTTTGTTACCCCACGTCCATTTCTTAGCAATCGTTTTTTTCATGGGATTCTTTTTGTTGGAATTAGTGGTGGTGAATGTGAGAATAAAACCAAGCCTGGATATTTATATATCATTTTATATTTTACAAAGTTTTTGCATTGATAACCATTTTATCAGTACGTTGTATTTGCAGTCACAGTAGACATCACAAGGATGAGTATGTGTGGTTCTACTCCACCTTCACTTTGTCAAAATTGTTTTCTTAAGAAAAATAATTCTTATTCATGTCATCACACTTTATCTTCCTTGCAACCTGGTTACATTTCATTTCCTTACATTGATGAGTATTGTGTAGTTTGAAGAGCATTTTTCACTGACCTGAGGAACACGTAATTTTACTACTACTAATAAGCATTATACTCAGCACATCTATAAGCATTGTTCTAGCTTAACCACACAACAATTCTCTAAAGAAAGCATTAAAACTGACCTAGAGAAATTTGGAACATGCCTGAAGTTACTAATTCTAATCCATTGCATTGATGAACATGTATTCTTAAAAACTACACTATCGTATTCTTCTAAATCTACCAAAACACAGCCTATGCTAGGCCACTCTCTGCTCTGAGGTTAGGACCCAAAGTGCATCAGAAGCCAGGTTAGGGGCTTGGAACGGAGCTCAGCAGTAGAGTGCTCTCCTAGCATATACGAGGTCAAGGGCTTGATCCCCAGCACCCTAAAAAGAGGAGGAGGAGGGCCAGGAAGAGGCAGCCACAGCAGCAACTAGGCTACCCTCTAATTTCTCTCCAAGGGTTTAATCCTATTGTACTATATTATTTTTAATTCAGAAAATACCCAGGACATCCATTGATATGAAGTATATATGGTCAACAATTTAGAGACGTATTAATTAAAGCAGATCTACCATGTGAAAATAAAAAAATAATTCCCTTTGGGAGTCTGGGCCTCTGCATAGAAAGAAAACATCCCTAACTCATCAGGAAAGCCTTCCTCGAGGAGTTCCCAAGATATGTGAGTGATGGGAGAGGAGAACACACATGCAGACCTAAGAGGAGCCACGCATGCCTTGAGCAGGGTGTAGCTGGGGGAATCAGTGTAAGGGAGGCACCCAGTGATGGTGAGAAGCTCACATTCTGTCAAGGAAGCCTCCCATAGATCACTCTGTAGGAAAGCCTGTCACCCTCACAGAGGCCCAGAGCACATTTTCCTTGTGGACTTCATGGCATCTGGCAGAAGGAATGAACCTTCCCACCCAGATCTGCTGAAAACATTCCTGCTACTGGGGAATACCCCAGATATTAAGGGCTCAGTAGAGCATTCTCTGCCTCATTTAGTCACCCCCAACAGGCTGCTGACATCTGAAATTAGAAATAAAAAACTGGAGTACTTCAAAGGAGACAAATTCCAATGATATTCCTACTTCCCCGGGAAAAAGAAATAGTATTTCAGTACATCAGCTGCTCTGGATTCTGAAGCAGACCACATGATTTGTGACAGCTGCTGACATAGCAATTTCCTCAAAGTAAATCTTCCAGTGTATTTCACACAGAAGTAACCGAGTCATTGCCTATTGACTGAATTTTAACTTAAAATATGGTCTCATTCTGTTCTCTCAACATGTGTACGAAACAATGTAACAACAACAAATCCTACTAATGTTTTTTTAACTATTTAGAGAATGTGAGTAAAATACTGAATAAAAAGTATTGAAAATCTAAAATGACTTTTTCAGTTGTAAGCATAAAATAATTTACACTCTTTAGAACTATATAACTCTACTCCTGAGAGTCCAGGCCTGACATCTGCAGTAACATAAGCTTGTGAATTTACCTCCCCACAGTCAGCCTTTACTGCTCACAAAGAACTCATTGAATTTCTAAAAGTTTAAAAATCTTTTAAACAGCACTAAAAAAACCTCCTGAAATATACGCAGATACAGAGTATCCCTTAGAAGATTCCTTCTGATTTGGAAGAAGATTCAAAAAAAAAAAAAAAGAAAAAAAGAAAAGAAAAGAAATCATACAATTAATGGGAAGGCGGAATACCACGATGCACAGAAGAAAAGCACACACGCTGAAAGGGAATAGAGGCATGTTTGCCAAAAATGTGAAGCCCTGAAGCACTTCTTCCAAGGAGAACAACAGAAGTTCTTTATGAGACAAGTCTCCTGCGCTGGAAATGGTCCAGACAAGCTCAGGTGATGATCCCCTCCTGGAACTGGCCGCTCCCTCTGCAGTGCCAGGGATGGTCCAACCCTGGAGGCACCACTCACCTTCCTCCATCATTCTCTTTCTATTCTCTTGTCTGACCCCTTGTTCAGAAAGGGATCAGTCCATTTTCACTGAAGATGTGAGTTTAGTCATCACTGGAAATTCTCTTGTATCACTTTATTCTGCAGAGTTCACGGATGTGTTAAGACTTCCAGTATTTTATATGAATTCCACTGTATTCCAAGATGGTTGGATTGTAACAAATTTCAACCCCAAATTTTATTCCAGAGGCAAAAAGTGCTCCTCCTTAGTACTTCATGAGATATTACTTCTTAATAAGACTGAAATTATATACCTAGCCTTCTTTCTAAATAGATAATAAGGAACAATATATCTAAAGAAGAAACT
This sequence comes from Aplodontia rufa, assembly GCA_004027875.1. Lineage (NCBI taxonomy): Eukaryota > Metazoa > Chordata > Mammalia > Rodentia > Aplodontiidae > Aplodontia > Aplodontia rufa. Next base: position 84,950 of record PVKS010005231.1, read on the forward strand.
TGCCTTAGGTTTTTCATCAAATCTTGCTTTTATTCCAAATTACAATCAATCCAGGGTCATTTTAAATGAAGAGTAACAATAAAGTGAAACCATTCTGCAATAACCAAAGTAAGGGGATGAAGCCCAGTGGTAGAATGCTTGCCTAGTATGCACAAGGCCCGGAGCCTGATCTGCTGTACTGCAAAAACCATCATCATCATCATCTACTTAAAGTGAGAACTGTATAGTGCCAAAGTATATTTACCAAAATATACATTGCTTACATCATTTAGATGGCTTGAGGATCTGATTAACATTGTTAGATTATGTGGAAGTGATAGAGTACAGAAACCTAGGTTCATACCATATTAAAATTTCAGGGTTGAAAACATTCTTAAAGACTATCCAATTCAACCACCCATCTCTGGTCTGAAACTTTTCTAATCTCTTCTATGGTGTTATCTAGTATTCATATGAATATATTTATTTGAGTGCTTTTTAGTAGAAATATTAGAAACTCAACTTCAATTAACTAATAAAGACAGTTTACTTTTTTGATGTAATTTAAGTTTAGATGTAGTTTAGATTTCAAAGCCAGGCATGGCACAGCACACCTATAATCCTAGCAGCTTGGGAGGATGAGGTAGGAGGATTGCAAGTTCAAAGCCAGTTTCAGCAACTTAGCAAGGCCCTAAGCATCTTAGTGGAGAACCTGCCTCAAAATAAAATATAAAAAGGCGGGTGCTGAGGGTGTGGCTTGAACGTATCTGGGTTCAGTTCCTGGTACAAAAAAAAAAAAAAAAAAGACTTCAAAGAAGTCTTAATTCAGACTGAATTTCTTTTTCGCTAGAGTGTCAGCTCAGCAGAGCAGTGCTTGCCTGGCACGCGCAAGGATGCAGGTTTGAACCCCAGCACCATGTATACAACAAAGTGTCAGAGCAACGAAAGCCACATGAAAAACTTAATTCAGTAACAAAAATCAGGCCACCATGGTCCCTCCCTCTATCAAGGTCTTACCTGGATACTCTTATATGTCAAATCCTCCTAAGGTAATCTGCATCCTGGTTATAAAAGAGCCCATCCCCCAAAGTTACATGCCTCCTTCTTCACCTCCAGGAGGAACTTGGTCCTCACACACCATGCCAAGTCTCAGGCTTGCTATGATTCACTGCCCAAGTCACACTCAAAAGCCAATTTCCATAGCTCAGAGGTGGAATCACCTATTTGATTTAGCTTTGATCATGTGCTGTACTCTTAAAACCAGGATTAAAGTCAGCTTTTCCAGAATTCTATTGATCCTCAATGATAAGACTTTTTTTTTTTTTTTTAAGAGAGAGGGACAGTGAGAGAAAGAGAGAGAATAAATTCTATTCAGTTTTTCATGTGGCTTTCATTGCTCCAACATTTTGCTGTACACATGGTGCTGGGGTTCAAACCTGGGTCCATGTGCATGACAGGAAAGCACATTAACCACTGAGCCACCATTACAGTCCCATAAATCAGGACTTCTTAAGGGACGTCAGGGACAGAGAGTACATGCTAAACATGTCCGGTAATGGGAATCTCATCTATTTTCCAAATTTCTTTTCTTTTGCACTAGGGTATATCTGATAGAAAGTATAAGTAATATATTTCATCAGTAAAATTCTATATAATTTTTTTCTTCCTTACATGAACAAGCAAACCACTAAAATGATCA
>PVKS010005232.1:0-38619 GCA_004027875.1 Aplodontia rufa
TCAGGAAGAAATATTTGAAAAAAATTAGTCAAAATAAATAATTATTAAACCAGCTGAGTTCATTTAAAAAAGGCAAGGAAAATAAATAGCTGTCAGCATCATTATTGGATAGGTGATGACAATAAAGGAGCAGATAGCATATTAAATCATATATATATGACTTTCCAGATGGAGTCATTGGAGAAAAGTTCTCTGTGTTTTTTATTAACACAGCATTCAAGTTTATTTTCTTCTATTTTTTTAAATTAGTAGACTATTTTTGGAACAATTTTGGTTCATAGAAAATTGAGCAGGTAATGAGAGAGCTCTCCTCTCCCTCTTATTACTTCTGACATTAGTATGGGATATTTATTACAATTGATGAGCCAATGCCAACGCATGATGATTAACTAAAATCCATATTTTAGATGGGAAGTCACTCTTTGCACAGTTCTGAGTTTTATCATATTTTTAGTAAATTTTACATTTCTCTTTATTTCATTTTGTCCCTTTATAAAATGAAAATGATTTGTAAGCATGTATATGGAAATGTAATGTCTGTTGTTTAAGACACTTTCATTATAAATAAATTCTGAGAAAAGAATCCTTAGTTCCTAATTTTGGTTCAGAATAGGAGGACACTGTAGATACTTGGATTTAGAAAGATCCCAGGTAATTCTAGGAAAGAGATTCAGAATGTCAGGGCAGAGGCTGCTCTGAGTTCAGAATCCTAACACCATGGCCTCAAGAATCCTTAGGTCTAAGCCGACAGGTGCTTGCCTTCAGAGATTTCCCTTTCTTTAAACAAAGCTCTGGGTGCTGGAGCGGTTACGGCGCTTGCCTGGCATGTGTGAGGACGCAGGTTCGAACCCCAGCACCACATACACAACGAAGTGTCAGAGCAATGAAAGCCACATGAAAAACTAAATAAAATCGATTCTCTCTTTAAAATAAATAAATAAATAATAAAAAAAACTTCAATTCGGTTGTCAACAATTAAAACTTACACTATTTCACACAAAAAGAAACCTTGCTTGCCAGCTTCTCTGGAAAAATCAGAAACAACCTTGTGCCCATATCGCTCAGGATCAGCTGGCGATGACGAGGACTAGCTGCCCTGCTTTTGAACAGGGCACTTGCTGCTTACCTTCACACTGGCTCCACCCTCCTGTATTTTATTAAACTCAGGCCACTTACGGTACTTAAATCATCAACCTGGCCTTTTAGACAGTTAATTTTATAGCACGTAGAATGGTGGCTGCTTTCATGTTCCCAGTGACAAAGAAATCTCAGAGAGTTTAAAATATAACCCCCCACCAAGCCCAATCCCTTACTACCCATTGACGGAAGAAATAAATTTTCAAATATGACTGCTAGTGTTTCTTCCTTGCAATAATTCTTACTTAAAAACATTCCTGCCGGATGAGTAAAATCCCTCCAGGAAAGGGAGTTCCTGGCCATCAAGCCATTTCTAGAGGGCATCACAACCCTGGAGGAGACGAAGATGTATCTTCATCACAAAAATAAGCATAAATGACAAAAAAGGAAATCAAAAACTGGGTTAAGGGCTATACACACACAATTTCCAGAAGGGAAAAATCCAAATGGTGAATGAGCATATAAAAAGACACTTATAGTCACTAGTCATCAAAGAACCATAAATTAATGCTTCAAGAAGATATTATTTCATATCTACCATATGAGCAAAAATAAAACGTCTGGTATTGGCCAGAATATGAAAAACACAAACTCTTATTTCTCTTGGTGGGGGTGCCCATTGGTAACAAACATTTTGAGATCACTATGGCAACATCTTATTCCAATGGACTGAATGTTTACGCCCCTTCAAAATTCATACCTCACAGACTGAACTCCAAACCTCCATGGCAGTGATGGAAGATGACCAGGTCACCTAGGACTGAGTTCTCATGAATGGGACCAGTGCTCTCATAAAAGAGACCCCAGGGAGCTTGTTTTTCTCCTCTGCCATATGAAAACATAAAGAGAAGTTACCTCTGTGATCCAAAAGCAGGCCCTTGTCAGATACCATATCTGCTGGCATGCTGACTTTGGACTTAGCTCCCAGAACAATAAAAAACAAATCTGGTGTTTTTAAAAAAAAAAAAAAAAAAAATGTATCTTCATGCTTGAACTTGGAGTACCTTGGCCCCCAGAATAGATTCCCTGTCCCAAGGGTTTCCAATCAAGGACCTTCTTTTAAGTGCTAGTTTGTGCCTTGAAGGGTCTCCCTTCCCAGAGGTTCTTACAAGCTATTGGAGTAAGGGGCCGTGTTGTTTCTTTGCCTCTCAAACTTACTGAGATACAGGAAAAAGCAGTAAAGATTCTTCCCTAGAGCCTCCCTCCTTACCTCTGCAGCTTGTACCCAGCATCAAGGAAGCACATGCTCCGTGCCCAGCTGGATCCACTCTGGCCAAGCCCAGTACATTCCACCCCTTTCCTGTTCTTCCTCCATTAGCGATAATCACAGCATCAAAAGGATGATTCAAACCACTGGTTGTTTTTTTGTCTCCTGCACCTGGTAATTGGGACAAGCTGAAGCTCAAAAGCTGGATGTGCAAACAGATACTCATTTGCATTTCACAGAACCTAGACTTTATTGGGGGTGAAGGGGAGGCCTCCCTAAGCAAACGGAGGGTACCTCAGAAGCACTTACAAGAGAGTGCTCCAAGTGAGCGTGCCCCAGGAGCAGCCTGGGGCATATATAAAATGTGTGCCTTTGTTTACCTCTGTATTTCCAATGCCTAGAATGCTGCCTAGTATTTTATAGACATTCAGATAGGATTTGTCAAATGGATGAATGAATGGATTTCCTAATCATGCCCTTGTCTCCTGTAGCTTCTGTTTGCCTGCCCCTCCCTCGATTATTGGTTCATGGTCTTTCCTCTACACTCTGTCCTTGGCGTTTTCCATTTAGGCTCCTGCTTCTGACTCAAAACTGACCTCCTGACATCTTGAATTTGACATTTACATTTCCCTTCGCTGTAATGGTTCATGAATATCTCTGTTTTCAGTTTTTGTGCTCTTTATTTCTCTGGGCAAATGAAAAGAGCTTGGAGAGGCCAAGTCATTTGTGTTCTGGTTCCAGCTCTGACATTAGGCAAGTCATGTGGTCTCCCTGGGTTTCACATGAAAATGGGTTTGGGTGACAAGTGTGTGCCATGAGTGTGGCATCTCCTTTTTGCCATTTGGGAATGTTGGAAGTTCTGGAGAGTCTTGCAGTAAAGCAAACCTGTGTGAAGTTGTTTCAATGCAGCATTTCCCCAACATTCTCTTAATGAAGGAGTCTCCCTCCTTCCAACCCCCTGCATAGCATCCATTGACTTCGTGTCAATTAGGATTCCAGGCAGCAAACATGCTTTGGGGATTGCTAGAGTGGCGGCTGTGCAATTATTCCCAGTACTAACATTCTCGTCAAATTTGTTTTCATTAAGGGACAGGGCAAGCATACCTCATCACCAGGCAAATTGTCTAAAATTAAGATAATGGTGGATCTGAGAGGATCCTCTCTATAAGGATATGACTAGTAACCCTCTCTGCCAACTTCTTTCACTGATTCTGTTTTATGGGTCTGTCATTTATCAGCAATTAGAGACCAAGAGGAGTCAAAGCCTGCACCTTCCTGGTAGGGGGTGTCCAAGTTGCATTGGGGTTGGGGGATGGGAAGCCAGCTGCAGCTTTTTATCTTTTTGGTGACAACAAGTAGTTGTATTCCTTCTTGGGCAGTCACCGGGTTCATGAATAGTGCCACAGTCTTTTAAAGCCAGGACTGCTCTTTTGATCTACAAGTTCATATGACTCCACCATGGGCAAGGCCTCCTGCCCCATTCCACCCCTCCCCCTTCCTGTATTGGTCTCTGCAAGGGTTTAGGCTCCCAGCCAGGAAGCAAGCAGTTTGTCACCCAATTCAGAGAGAAAAAGAAAAAAGAAAGAAAGACACCCCCCTCCCCAATTTGATGGTAATAGCTATGGATGAGATATAATAAACCTCTTGATTAAGCAAATGCAGCGTTTAGATAAGCGAGGAATTATATCTCTGAAGCTAGTCTTCAAAACTACTGACAGTTCCACATGGTCAGGAGGCTGTCATGCTGCCATGGAGATGGAATTTAAGTATAGCATTTGAGGGACTTCAGCCTGCGTGGTTTTCTTCCTCTCAGCCCCACCTTGCAGTTTGGTATTAAAAAAGAAAGAAAGAGAAAAGGAGGGGAAGTTGCAAACCAAATGCAATTTGTGATGTAAGCAGTTAAAGAACATGCATACTTTTTTAGAGTAATTTTATAAAAAAATTTTTCTAATCTATATATGTTGAGTAATACTGATATGAGTCAGCCTGGGGAAGGCTGCTAGGAAGACCCAAGCCCCCCACTAGTCACAATAATACAAGCCGGGGGAGGCTCCGTCATTGGTGTCCTACTCTTAACAAATGGCAAAGAGCTATGGTGTTTCTGACCAGAAATCTCTTTCTTCCTTCCTGTGCCCAGACACGCACTTGGCTCTTTGCAGAACAAGCACCACTGGGGAAAAAAAGATGGCCCAATCTATCTCCTAGATTTCCATTTTTAGGGCCACTCTGTAAGAATCATCTCCAGAATTGTCACCAGAAGATCCTAGCAAAAAAATATAGTCACCAAGGATGGACCGTCCTTTCATTTGGGCTGGCTGTTACTCTCCTATCTCCTGCGGCATACCCTCCTGCTCTGTCCCTGCTGGACTCTTTACTGCATTTAAATATTCCAAGCACATGTCCAAGTCAGGGTTTTTGCATGAACTGTTTCTTCCAACTGGAACACTCTTCCCTGGGTTTAATCATGGCCCCCCTCTTCCCTCCTTCAAACATTTACTCAAATATCATTCTCTCAGAAAAACTGTACAAACTAAACAGCTGCTCCTTCGCCCAACAGCTTCTAGCCTCCTTCCTTGTTTTATTTTTTCCTATTGCACTTACCACTGTCCAATATGATTTTTCCTGATTTTATTCATGGTTGGCTTCTACCGTTAGAATGCTGGCCCATGACAGCAGAGATTTCGTCTTTTTTTATTTACTGCTCTCATATCAGCAGGAAAGCGCGCCTAGAATTGTGTCTGGCCGTAGCAGGCATTCAATGACTATTTGCTGAAGAATGAAAGAATGAATGACCTAGCTAGTTACTATTTCACAGAGATCAGAGCCATGAGACAAGGGGCACTGCTCTGGTCTGACCACGGTCCTAGTAAATGGCTCCAGAAGAAGAATCTGAAATCAGAGGGCTTTGGGCACAGAATTGGCAAGTATAGCAGTAAAAGTGTTGAAAATACTCATTTCTCAGACCGCAATAATGATACATGACGGTGTTTGAAGCACTTTCCCTCCCAAGCCTCCTTCCTAACATCTGTGAATCTCTTCTGACAACCAGAAGATTGCAACCATGTCTGATGTTAACCCTGAGCACCCTTGTTCCCTGGCACAGCCAGGGATGAACGGTTCCATGAAAATCATGCCCTGTTTTGCTTAAATGCGCACCTACATGAAGGAGGCTCGCCAACACTCCCCCCACCCTCAAATAGCAATTCATTCTTGGTTAATGGCACTTCCACTCTCCTCCAAACTTCACATAAAATCATCTTGCAATTCTCTCTCTGACCTTCTATAACCAACTACATGTCAGAATGTGCAATATTATTTCCAAAATATCTCTTGCATCCTTTGCCCCTCTCCAATTCTCATCACCACAGCCTAATCAGGCCTCCATAGCTCTTGCCCAGCTATTGCAATAGTTCCCCAACCAGTTTCCTATCTCTAGTTTCTTCGGCCTCCAACCCATTCTCTGAATAGATACCATAATAATATTCCCAAAGAACAAATAGGATGTCACTCTCACTAATCTTACAAAATGCCAATGGCTCCCCAATATCCTTGAGATGGGTTGTTTAACCTTTCTTACGGGCCCTCCACCCACTAGGTCCCCCACAACCTTTACTCTTCTTGTCCTCCAAATAAAATGTGAGCTTTCTACTCTTTACATCCTGGCTTTCCCCCTCCCTGCTCTGCCTGTCTCCTTTTAACATGGGCTTTTGGTTATTTTCTGTGCCTATAGGAATCCCATCTATCCAGAGATCTCAAAGCCCACTGATTGGTTGATTGTGCCAGCAAAGGTTGGGAAAGTTTAAGCCTCTTCTTCCCCATATCTCCTGTGTCTCAAATGAACCTGTGGATGTGCATCTCCTGTGTTTATCATGCGTTCCCTAGAGGGGCATTATGATTCCCATACATGTGACCATTTCTGTAGTCAGTATATGGTCCTCAGGGATAGAGACTTTTGTGTCTCTGTTTTACTCCCAGAGCACATTACATGTTCATAGCAGGTGCCACACCTGTTTAGGCCACGATGATGACTACACATCTCCTGGGCCCTCTACGGGTCACTATAATTCTCCCCAGGTCACTTCGTTGATTGAAGCATCACCCAGAAGTGTTTCTTTTCCCCCTCCCCATAGTCAGTAGGGCTCACCATCCTCAAGGTGATCAGCTATTACTCAAAGTTGAGTGAGCCAGAAGCCAGGGTGGAAAATAAATGTTACACAACTTCCTCCAAGTTGAATTTTAAAGAGGAAACCATTGGGGTGAGAAGAACAGACTTGCTTTACCAGTTAAGGCTGTTGTCCCAGGCGCAGGTACACCATTTATCTCCCCAGTGCCCTGTGGCACACACCTGGATATCCTGGTGTGGGCAGGCAATTTGGTGGCATGTAGAACAAATCTGGAATTAGAGGGGTGGGGTGAGAGAAGAAGGAAGGATGGAAGGAAAGGAAGTATTTCCTTCTTTTTTAACTTTGTACCATTCATTCTGTGATCTCACAGACAGAATAGGTGGGCTATTTTTTTCTAATATATTAAAATAAGTAGACAACTATGAGAATAAACAATATTAATCCAGCTACTGCCTAAATCAATGCATCTGTGGCAGGCAGATCTTTTTTTTTTTTTTTTTTTGCATTGTTTGGGGGGTTTTTTGTTACCAGGGATTGAACCCAGGGGCACTTAACCATTGAGTCACATCCCCAGCCCTTTTAATTTTTTATTTTTCTAAAGAGAGAGGGACAGTGAGAGAGGGTCAGGGGAGAGAGAAAGAGAAGGAATCAATTTTATTTAGTTTTTCATGCAGCTTTTGTTGCTCCAACACTTCATTGTGTATGTGATGCTGGGATTCAAACTAGGGTCCTCATGCATGCCAGGCAAACACTGTAATCACTGAGCCACCGCTCCAGCCCCTTGATTTTTTTATTTTGAGAGAGGGTCTCACTAAGTTGCTCAGGGCCTCACTAAGTTACTGAGACTGGCTTTGATTTTGCTATCCTCCTGCCTCAGCCTCCCAAGTCAGTGGGATTACAGGTGCACACCACCATGTCCAGTTGTAGGCAGATCACTTTTGGGAAGCAATGATTATTCTTTGTTCTCAAAATTGTGTCATAATAAAGTATATGAATTCTAATAACTTAGATTTTCCAGAAGGACCTCTCTACGTGCTCACCAAAGCTACCTTTCTATAGGAAAATGTCTGTGCTGTACTTTAATTATTCTTTGTATCAATTGTTTAATTGCTGGAACATAATTTGTATCTGAGAAAAGGGAGGGGTTATTTTATTGTCATTCCAGATATTAAGTTAGGTGGATTCTAAACTTAAGAAGGTATTTGGCCATTTTAGCAGTCAGTGGCAAAGATTTCCTCAAACCCTAACTTGCCTTTCTTCCTCAACCCTCCACTATGTTTCCGCCAAATCTGGGTAGTCTACCTGGGAAATAACTCGTAAGACCCTCCAGAAGATAAACAGACGAAGTGAACAAGCAGATCGTTCATGAAAGTGGAAATATCATTAGTCAGTAAGGATATGGATAAAAACACAATCAAATGAATGCAGACTAGGGCTGGAGCAGTGGCTCAGCAGTTACAGCGCTTGCCTGGCATGCGCAAGTACATGGGTTCGAGCCCCTGCACCACATATGCACAACAAAGTGTTAAAGCAACGAGAGCCACGTGAAAAACTAAATAAAATTGATTCTCTCTCTCTCTCTCTCCCCGTCCCTCTCTCTTTAAAAAAAAAATGAATGCAGACGAAAATTAGACATAATTTTTCATTGTAATCCTTTTAAATAACAGCAATTTTTGAAAACCATTTATAAGGTGAGTCCAGGTAGGCTGAAATTGGTCACCTCACCCTTTGGCTACAGGATGCATAGTGAACTGGTAAGAACATTCCAAGCGCAGTTCATCAATGTGAATCAAGTGCTCAAAAATACAGCGAGTCCTTTCATCCAGTGGCAATTCTGTTTCCAGAAATCTAACTCGTGGAAGTAACTAACTCTAGGTATAGAAAATTTTTGTTTATAAACCAGGAAAATTTTAGTCTGTATCCATTCAATGAGTGATCACATGTCCATTAAAATTAGGCTTATGAAAACATTTTATGACTTGTCAAAATGCTTTGCATATAATAAGATATAAAATTTTATAGATACTGAGGACACATATGTAAAAATACATGCATGTAAAAATAAACTCGAGGACATTTCCTTGTTCCCTGGCAAGGCAGTGTGACATTATGCCTAAAAGCATGGACTCTGCCATCAGATTGTCTGCGCTTGCAACCCGACTGTGCCACTGACTACCTTTGTGACCTTGGGTGAGTCGCTTAATTTCTTGAAGGCTCTATTTTTCTCATCTGGAAAATGTAACAGCTATCTTATGCTGTTGTCAGTGTTGAGTAAAATAGCTCATTGTAAAGTATTCAGCAGAGTTCTAGCACACAGCAATGAGGGGTTCAACAGTTCCTCATCCTGGGAGCATTTATCTGTTATTGACTGTGTGCAAGCTACCTGACATGCAGGTAAGTCGGGTGAAATTTTCTTCTTCTTTGTTTTCTGCAGACGTCTGTATGGTCTTTGTAAGGAAAGACATTATTCCACTGTTCCTGCTTTGGTCATCCACTCTATCATTTCTCCTTCCGGCTACACTAATAGCCTATTAATTGTTTTCCCCTGGTTTTTTCCCTTTTACCCATTCCAAAATAAGAACCTGATCATGTCACAACCTTGCTTCAACACTTTCACTAGACCCTATGACCTGCAAGATGAAGCCCAATGTCTTTATCTAAGGAGTTTCAAAATCTAGCTTCAGTTTGCTCCTCAAGTGTCATTTTTCTATCTTTGCACTCTCTATTCCAAGCACTCTACTTTCCCATCTCAAATCTGGGGCTGGAGCAGTGGTTTGGTGGTTACAAAGCTTGCCCAGCACGCACAAGTACACGGGTTCAAACCCCATCTCAAATCTGGACCAAGATAGTCACTGTCAAAACCCTGGCTTTCATACATTGCATCACATACTATTCCCAAATTCTTACACTAAAAAGGTGGTTCTTGGACATCACCCTCAAGGATGCAGAGTCAAAATTCTGGAGCAGAGCCTAGGAATCTGCTTCCTCAATAAGCAACCTGCTTGATTCTAGGTAAATTTCAAAGATACCATCAAGAAATAAGCAATTCTGTCCTCTGCCTGGCGGATCTGACCTCCTGCCTGATGGAAACCTCTGCCCTCTTCAGTCAGCCGAAAGACTAGCTCATATCTGTTCCTGACTTCCTCAGGAACATGTGATCTCCAGGCTCCGTACTTCTGTGGTTTTTATACAAAGCTCTGTTAAGGCAGACATGTCCCTATGCTTTCTTTCCTTCTTTTCTTCTGTAAATGTCTCCACCATTGAAATGTTAGCTCCTGAGTTTCAGAAACTATTTCTCAGTTACCCTCATATCCCTCTACCCAGCAGAATACCCAACACAGAGCAGACACCCATATCCGTGGGCTGTATTCATCTACACGTTCATTGACATTGGTCCTGAAGGATTCCATCAGCCACGCCGAGCTCTAGTTCATTCGTAATTAGTAAGGCTGACCTCACCGATGCTGATAGTGGCCCTTTGTTCATTTACCTTACAAACCATGCGAAGTCAGCACACCGTCTCACAGGGACACTTTCGCATGTAATCTGCAACCACATGGTTAGTACATCCTGAGAGAGAGAAGGAAACTAAGCAAGATACCACCAGGCTGAACACAGAGAGCATGTGCACTTCAATTTGGAGTTTAACTGACCTTGAGCAATCACACTACAGACAGGTAAACAAGACTCAGACCCAGCTGGGTGGTTGTGCTGTACACAGATCCCAGCAGACTCACCATCTGCTTTCCTGTTTAAATGCTGGAATAAATAATGCAGTGGTTACTCATTTGTGCTTGCAAGTCAGTGTGCCTTGGTTAAAAGGACAACCCCACCAGCTGTGTGACAGTAGACATGTTTTATGACTTCTCTGAACCTCAGTTTCCTCATCTATGAGGTGAGGATAAAAATAGTACACGAAAAGTAAATGAACTAAAATATATATCATCTTTATGATAACCTTTGGTGCAATAAATAGTAGCTACTATAAATAGATTGCTAAGGTATTATACAGAGTCAATGCAACTTCCAGAGGAAGTTTTCCTCTGGGCCTTTTTTCAATCCCATGCCAAGATGCTCTGTAGTGATCTTTGTCCTTGCTTTAATTCCAGCCTTAGGTACCTGACTTAGAACCCACCGGGTTAGTTTCACATGGATGGGAATCGCAAAACCAAAGTAATCAAGGAAATTTATCTTCTGAGAATGAGTTTAAAGTTGGAAAACTATGGCCAAAAGAACGTAAGAGTGCTACATGTGTGTGGCTGATGAGAGGAATTAAGCATCCTAAAAATAACAGGATGGAAAGAGACTTTGGAAAAAGAAAAAAGAAAAAAAAGGTTGATGAGAAACTGCTCCACCTATTAAGATTGGTAGTAGCGGCTTACACAAAAGGACATCTCCTGCCTTCTATACCTAAGAGAAAACTAAAGCTTCTCTCTGTGTTGAGAGCTTACTATAGGCCACGTGTGAAGCCTGGCACGTCACACACATTGCATCTTTTAAGTCATTCGCCGTCACTGTTATGCTGATTTTGCAGAGGAAGGACTGATCAGTTACACTGCTAGTAAGGGGCAAAGGTGATTGACACTGGGCTCTGAGGTGGCTCTTCCCATCCTACCACGACTGCTTCCTCATTGCTCCTAATTATGGCTCTTATCAACAAACTTCTCAGGGGGGTTTCATAGCCCAGAGACTAACAACAAATATTTATTTAAGGTCAATTTCTAGTTCTAGTTCTGCAGCCCCCAAAGCTTACAAGATGGAAAAACCTCCTGTGGCCTCTGATTGAAGTCCTTAACCCCGAATAGTACAAAACATGACCTTATTTGCAAAGAGGGACACTGAAGCTGTAATTATAGTCAATCAAGATGAGCTCAGACTGGAGTAAGATTGGCCCTCATTCAATATGACCAGTGTCCTTAGAAAAAGAGGAGAAGAGGTCAGATGACCTTGAAGCCTAGGGAGACCAAAGATTGCCAACAACCACCAGAGAACAGGAAAAGGCAAGGAAGGAAGCTCCCCACAGGTTTCAGAGGAGCATGTCCCTGAAAACGCCTCGATTTTAAATTTCTAGTCTCCAGAAAAATGTAAGATCCCCCCCCAAAAAAAAATCTCTGTTGTTTCAAGCCACCCAGTTTGTGGTACTTGATTGCAACAGTCCTGCACAAAAAGCTGCTCCCTGCCTTTTCTACCTTTGAGAAAGACCAGGTAAGTGGAAAACCCTTGGAGTTAGAAAGGGGCAACTAACACAGATAATGTCCTTTTGTGGGGTTTTCCACTTCCGCTCTCTTATCACTGTAATTGCATCATCCCAGTCATGATATTGACACCATGGCACACACTGTTGGCTCCCTCCCACAGCCACCTCTCCCCACTTCAGCTCTCAAACCACGCACCCTATACTGCTCAGGTTTGGCCCCTGAATCCTTCATGGGCCCCTCTAGTTCCATAGCCATGTGGAAGGATGCTCTGATTGGACCCATCAAACTCAGCCTCTTACAACCCATCTTGTTGGTGAGAATATTTCAAAACTTAGGATTCCTGGCTTTACGATCCACATGCTCAACCCAAACAGGTATTCTGCATCCTGCCCAATCAGCCTAAAAGAAAAAATTAGGGGACTCATCCAAAACTCATAAAAAATTAATAGGTTTGGTGGCTTCCACTGACATAATCACCAACACCAAGGAAATCTCAGCAGCAGCATCGCTTGTGAGTCCGTCGATGCGCGGGTAGCTATTCTCTGTGCTTCCCTTCCTCTCCCTCTCCCTCAACACACACTGGTAGGTGGGCACATTTTCAAAGGTTTCTGCTCATTCAAACTGAACTTGGTAATTTTATGTCTTAACATCTTTTCTAAACTTCTACATGATTCTGTCCACATAAAATTCAGAAGCAGGCAAACCAATATCACGCAGTTGGAAGTGGAGAGAGAGGCTCCCCTTGTCGAGTGGCGGGGGAGATTAGGAGAGGGTGTGAGGGGCATGCAGTACCGTTGTCTTTCTTGAGCTTGGTTCTGGTCACAGATGTGTTGATAACATTTGTGATTTGTGCATTTTTTAGTATCTTTGTTGCACATTAATTTTTTTTTCAGTTCTTGGGATTGAACCCAGGGCCTTGCTCCAGATTGTCACTCTACTGCTGAGCCACAACCTCCATCAATGATTTACTTCTTTTTAAGATCACATTTTGGCTCACGGAAATTCTAATACCTTTATTCCATAGCACTGCTTCCACTTGAGTTCATCCAAAAGCAATGCCTCTTGGAAGGCTGGACTTAATAAAGGATCCTAATCAGTAATATCAAGGTGGTAACCTAGAACCCAACTACTAGCCATTGCCCTGGATCACCTCCCTGCCCTTCCCATAATGGCATGGCTTTGTAGGAGTAAGTAATAGTCACTTTCTAATCCACTTTTTAAAAAATGATTTCTTTCTAATTGTTTTCCTAAATTTTCTTACAAAGGAGAATGTCCTATTTCACATGAGAAGATCTGAGGTCTTACTATGAACTGGGCGCTTTGAATACTCAATCTCTGTCTTACATAAGGTCCCCACACCCTCAAATCACACCCAGTTGCCTTGAGTTGAATTTATTAAATTGATGGTTTGCGTGAGCAAAGGCATCGCTGTCAGAACTGAGCAGTAAGCAAATGACTAACCACTTTCCCATCTGCTCCCATTCTGCATTGGCCTTTGGGGGTATTTACCTGCAATACATCTAAAGTAGTTGTGAATAAACAAAAGGCATTTTCCAGGGGAACTGTTCATTTCACATTACATCACATGACATTTCCATCTCAGTTACAGAAGAAATAAACAAAAACCTTATGAAAGGCATCTGCAGACTAACCCCACTTATTCTGGGTGTCATTTTGCACACTCTTGATGGCCAGGACATGTAAAATCTTGGCATGGTAAATTGTAAAAACTTTTAATTACTTTTGTGATTTTTGGTCCAAGATCAAAACAGACCAGTTTTCTTGGTTTTTCCAGTGGGCACTGCTTTTGCGAAGAAAGTGCCATTCATTGTCCTCATTAGTACTAACTAAAGTCTGTGACTGGATTAAAAATATATTGATCAGAACATTTAAAATTTATCAATAGAGACAAAAGTGTACACCTGCCACCCTAAGTCAAAGGAGATAGTGAGAAGTGTGGAAATAGAGATGCAGTGGTCAGGAACAGATCCCTAGAGGAAGCAGCATTTATTCTTAAAGAAAGAATGAGATTTTAGGGGCTGGAGTCATGGCTCAGTGGTTATGGCACTTGCCAGAATGCAAGAGTACGCAAGTTCAAACCCCAGCACCACGTACGCAGTGAAGGCTCAGAGCAACGAAAGCCATGTGAGAAGAACCAAATAAAATTCATTCTCTCTTTCTCTCCCTGTCTCTCACTGTCCTTCTCTCTTAAAAAAAAAAAAAAAAAAAAAAAAGAATGGGATTTTAAAGGTGGAGCTGAAGAAAGAGAGGTCTTTCCAGGTAAAAGGTACAACTTTAGGAAATACAGAAGAGTGAAAAAAGAGCAGATCAGGGAAATACAGCAATTAATGGAGCCAGAACTTTGGGTGGGAGGCAGTACAGGAGTTAATATAGTCCTAGGAAGCAAAGCAGATGCCAAATACTGAAGGATTTGAATTGAGTGCTTAGACAGCCCTCTGAGGCTTGATTCTCTAGCTTTTTATTTTTCTTTTAAAGAGAGAGGGACAATGAGAGAGAGAAAAAGAGAATCAATTTTATTTAGCTTTTCATGCAGCTTTTGTTGCTCTGACACTTTGTTGTATACAAAGGTGCTGGGGTTTGAACTCAGGTCCTTGCACCTGCCAGGCAAGCACTGTAACCACTGAGCTACTGCTCCAGCCATTTTTCTCTAGCTTTTTGAAGCCATCATATTTGGCAGCTTCCTCCAGAAGGCAGACCAATTCATGACTGACACATTGAATGTGGGCACAAGGAAGGCCATGCCAGTGAGCCACGCATTCAGTTCAGGGATGGCCCGGCCTACAACCTTGGCCCCATTAGTGGATGCAAGGGTAATGTTCTAGACAGACCCATGGCTAGCACATGCCACAGTTTCCCAGAGGAGCCATCCACAGACTTCTGGATGGCAGTGATGTGCAGACTGTGGTCATGAGTCACTCCACAAGGTCAAAGTCAGCATGAATGACCTTGGCCAAGGCAGGTTAAGCAGTTGGTGGTGCAGGAGGTATTGCTGGCTATATTGGGGGAGCTGTTATACTTCTCACAGTTCACACCCATCACAAACATGGGGGCACTGGCAGGAGGGCAAAGATGATGACCCTTTGGGGTCCATCCTTCAAGTAGGACCCAATCTTATCCATGGTAGGGAAGACACTGGTGGACTCCACACCATTTTCAGCACCAGCATCACCCCCATTTAATATTGGCAGGATCCCACTCCTGGAAGACAGAGCTGGGCTTTTCATTGGTGATGAGCTTGACATTCTCAATATTGACTGTGTACAGAACAGGAGAATTCACACTGGAGCACAAAGACCATGTAGTTGAGGCCAATGAAGATTTCACTGATGGCCACAATACCCATTGTTCTAGAGTTGAAAGCCACGGTGACGATGAGGCATCCAATGTGGCTAAATCTATTCATTCCAACTTTTTTAAAAAAAATTCCTTTTTAGTGCATTATAGTTATATATAAGAGTTGGATTCATTTTGACATAATTATGCATGCGTGGAGTTTAATTTGCTCCCTTTCGGTCCCCAGTGCCTCTTCTTTCCCTCCCCTTCTCCCTCCCTTTATCCCTTACTCTGCCAGTCTTCCTTCTGTTTTTATTTACTTATTTAAATTGATCCTTTGTAGATATACATAAAGGTGGAACTCACTGTGGCATATTTATACATGTACACAGCATAATTTTGCCAACTTCATTCTGTGTTTCTTCCCCTTTCCTGTCCCTCCTCCCTACCCCTCAATCTCCTTCTTCTACTCCACTGATCTTCCCTCCATCCTTATTAGATCTGACTGTCCCTCACTTCCCCCCTTATTTTGTCTAGCTTCCGCATATGACAGAAAACATTTGACGCCTGACTTTCTGAGTCTGGCTTACTTCACTTAACACGATGCCCTCCAGTTCCATCCATCTACCAGCAAACACCACAATGCATTCTTCCTAATGGCTGAGTAAAACTCCACTGTCTATACATACCACATTTCAGGTTTAATTTTTTTTTTTTGAGAAAGCATCAAATGGCAAAGCCACTTTTCCCATGTGTGGTGGACAAAGCTGCTTGCAAGTTTGTTTTCCAAATTCCTGGCTCTGAGTTTAAATGGCTGCGAACATTTGTCAGAACTCACTGAGCTGTGTGCTTTATAATGTTGAAATTTATTGTAATTAAATTATACCTCAGTAAACTAGGCTTTTAAAACTTAGATTTCTGCCTCCTCATTTGTCAGACAGCTGCATCTTCTCAAGTAGTTCCAGTCACATCCCTGAGACACAAAGGTTGGAGTTAATTCCATTAGAATAGTAGTCATCATGGGCTGGCGATGGGGCTGTATCACTGTAGTGTGCTGATTTTAGTTCTTTTGGATAAATACCCAGGAGTGGGATAGCTGGGTCATATGGTGGTTCTACTCCCAGTCTTTTGAGGAATCTCTGTACTGCTTTCCAGAGTGGGGGTACTGATTTTCAGTTCCATCAATAATGCATGGATGTTGGGGGCTGGTGCGGTGGCTCAGTGGTTACAGCACTTGCCCAGGATGTGCAAGTACACAGATTCAAACCCCAGCACCCACGTACACAACTAAGTGTCAGAGCAATGAAAGCCATGTGAAAAACTCAATAAAAATTGATTCTCTCTCTCTTTCTCTCATACTGTCCTTCTCTCTTAAAAAACATGCATGGATGTACCTTTACCCCCACATCCTCGCCAAATTTTTTATTATTTGTGTTCTTTTCTTTTTAAAGAGAGAGGAACAGTGATGGGGGGGGGAGAAAACCAGTTTTATTCAGTTTTTCATGTGGCCTTCGCTGCTCCGAGACTTCCTTGTGTACGTGGTGCTGGGGTTTGAACTCGCGCACTCATGCACGCCAGGCAAGCGCCGTAACCGCCGAGCCACCGCTCCAGCCCATGATGACTACTATTCTAATGGAATTAACTCCAACCTTTGTGTCTCAGGGATGTGACTGGAACTACTTGAGAAGATGCAGCTGTCTGACAAATGAGGAGGCAGAAATCTAAGTTTTAAAAGCCTAGTTTACTGAGGTATAATTTAATTACAATAAATTTCAACATTATAAAGCACACAGCTCAGTGAGTTCTAACAAATGTCCGTAGCCATTTAAGCTCAGAGCCAGGAATTTGGAAAACAAACTTGCAAGCAGCTTTGTCCACCACACATGGGAAAAGTGGCTTTGCCATTTGATGCTTTCTCAAAAAAAAAAGAAAATTAAACCCGAAATGACCACATCGTCCAGTAATTCCATTTTCAGATAAAGATCAGGGACTCAAACAGATGCTTGTACACCAATGTTTGTAGCAGCATTATTCTCAATGACAAAAAGGAGAAGACAATCCAAATGTCCATAAATAGTGACTGGATAAACAAAATATGGTCTATCTATGGAATACTATTCAGTAATAAAAAGGAATGAAGTTCTGACACATGCTACAGCATGGTAACCCTTAAAGACATACTAAGTGAAATAAATCGAACACAAAATGACCAATGCAATATGATTCCACTTATATAAGGGACCTGGAATAGGAAAGGTCATAGAGGCAGAAGGTAGAAGTAATTAGGGCCTGGCAGAAAGGAGCAATTGGCAATTATTGTTTAATGGTGACACAGTTTCTTTATCCAGTGACCAAAAAAAATGCTTGGAAACAGAAGCGGCGACTGTACATTTGAATGTGTTAACCCCATTGAACTGCACAAAGATGCTTAAAATGGCAAAAGTCATGGCATGCATATTTGAATATTTAAAATTTTTATTTTATATTTTACTTTTAGAAAAATGGTTGTCCCTTATGCCTAAAGGACGTGAGCATGGGCTGGAGCGGTGGCTCAGCGGTTTCGGCACTTGCCTGGCAAGCACGAGGACCTGGGTTCAAACCCCAGCACCACGTACACAACTACTGTGTTGGAGCAACTAAGGCCATGTGGAAAAACTAAATAAAGTTGTTTCTCTCTTTCTCTGTCTCTCTTTCTCACTGTCCCTCTCTCTAAAAAAAATAAATAAAAAAAAAAAAAATAAAGGACGTGAGCAGCTCCAAGCCTCTGGCTCAACATGTGACATGCACACAACTGAGAATAAACACATTGTCACAGAAATGAAAACAGATCAGAGAGCACTGTAGTTGGGAGAAGGCTGGAGAAAGAGAGAGAAACTGGAGGCTGGGCCACCAGATGAGAGGCCACGGTGGTGATCCTGGAATGCTGCAGGGGAGAAGGCCACAAGCACAAGAGGCAGAGGGACCTGGGGGGAAGTGAACGGGGCACAAGGCAGGAAAGGTGAACAATGCCAGGCCAGGGCCACATTATAACTCTCAAGGCTGTCGGTGTTGCTTCGCATGCCCCTTCCTCCAAAAAACACATATGTGTCAACGTTTTTCATCCTAAAAATACATTTTTCCCTTCTAATAGCTAAAAATCTATTCTATACTTCAAAATACCTAGAAGAAAGGATTTTGAATGTTCTCAACACAAAGAAATGGTGCAGACTTCAGACAGCGAGAGCGTTAATTACCCTGATTCAATCCCTGTGTGTTGTATACATGCATCAAAATCTCACACTGGGGCTGGAAGGGGTAGCACATGCTTAGCATGCTGCTCAAGACCCTGGATTTGATCCCCAGCACAGGAAAAGAGAAGAGGAGGGGAGAGAAGAGAGGAAAGGAAAAGAAACAAATGTCACACTGCACTCCCATAAACATGCGTAATTATGTATCGATGAAAATATTTTCCATATTT
The DNA here is from genome assembly GCA_004027875.1 of Aplodontia rufa. Lineage (NCBI taxonomy): Eukaryota > Metazoa > Chordata > Mammalia > Rodentia > Aplodontiidae > Aplodontia > Aplodontia rufa. Next base: position 18,418 of record PVKS010005232.1, read on the forward strand.
TTATTAGTGCATTAAACTTGTACATAAAAAATAATTTTTTAAAAAAGAAAGTCAAAGCATTTTCATAGGCCCCAAATGGCACTGCACAGATGAAGCTTCTGGAGGAGCTGCCTCTGGGCCGGGGCTTGATGAGGTACTGCGGGAACTGAAGGTCTGCTTCCTGAGGACCCTCCTTCTCCATCCTCTGCAGCCTCCCTTTCTTACTCACTACATGAGCTATGGAGGACTTTGTTGGGGCAAAAATGTGTCCAGACATGGGAGTGCATTCCAAGATCTTTGGCCATTGAGACAGTGACTCAGTGTGGGGGTTAAGACTGCGGACTCTGGAATCAGCATTTAGAGTACGAATCATGTTGCCCCTGCCTGAGTATGTAAATTGGAGCAAGTTGCTTAACCTTTCTGAGCCGGTTTCTATCTATAAAGTGAGCAGAAGAGCTCTGGCATCAGAGAGATCTTGTGAGCATTAGGTGTGGTAAGAGGGCAGCTAGCTAGCAGGAGGCCTGGTCCATGGCTGGCAGATGCAGGCAGCTCTTGGCTATGAGTACCCATTACCTATGTGATCTGCGGTATGTTATGAGGGGGAGGAGGAAAGGCATGAAGGTACGGCGAGAAGGAGTCCAGGAGTAATGAAAGGAACATGAACCTCTTCAACTTTTGCCTACACAAGCATGGTTAGCCCACAGCCTTCCACCACACTGCCTGGAGCGTGGCCTCTTCTGAGCACACAGTGGCTCAAGGCACCCGGCACAGATGGCCTTGAGATGGATCTGTCAGACCAGAAGCATTGAAGGCTCCAACTCTTGGACTCTGCAAGTCCTGTTTCCCTGCGGCCTCCTTCCCTCCTTCCCCACCCGTCCCACTCTGGACCTGTCATTGCTCTCACCCTCCTGCCATGTTGCTCGCACACTCTTTTTGCCCTGCATGCCCTTTGTGGGAAACTTCTACTGACCCTACAAGACCCAGCCCCAGGCTCTCTTCCTCCTTCAACTGCCTCTGCCAAATTATCCCCTCCCTCTCCAGGGCTCCCACAGCACCTGCATGGCTGTAATGATCACTCTGCTTGATAATCATTTGTTTACATCTCTCCCCAGTTGGAAGGAGAGTTCCAGCAGGGGAGCGGCTGTTCCACCTCCCGGTCCCCAGCCCAGCCACTGCCCCACCTCCTGCACATGTTGGCAGCCCATGAATGAGGGAGGAAGGTTTCTTCATTGTTTACTTGGTTCTGGAATCTGTCTTCTCACACCTGTTCCAACATAGGACCCTGATTTATGTAGCAAATTAAAGGTCCAACACTTAACGAAGCTGCAATGAGGCAGGAAGAGGCAAGAAACTAGTAGAACTGTTTCCAAAATGGGAAAATATAAGGGGGATTAACGCAGACATTACACCTGAGTCTTTAGGCAGATATTCCTAAACAAGCGGGGGTATAGGGAGTCTGTCGTACCTCCAAAAGCTTGGCAATGGCTCATATGATTAGGTTCCAGCAGGTAACACAGGACAAGGGCCAGGCGACTGCCTCTGACGTTGGCCTCCCCCTGCTTGTATATTTCTCAGCAGCTCCCCCAGATAGCACTTGGCCCTCTTTTGTTCTCTTGCTTTTCAAGGTTATTCCCTGTCCCTCCTTTTTGCTTGACTGTGACCTCACCAGATGAAAACCTTGGGATTGGAAAGTGTCGCCAATCCCTAGGAATGGCTCTGCCAAAAGTTACTTTCTGGAAGTAACTTTTTCTGCAGTGGAGGCAAACTGCCAGACCCCCACTGTCCACTTTGGTGGCATGCTCTTAGGAGACTGCACAGCTTCTGATTCATTTTTGGATGGCTCTTTTACCCCCAGCTTACTCCTGCTTGACCTGGAGCCTGAGGAGGTAGCTGTGCCTGAAACCTCTGGCCATCCCAGTAGTTGCCTGGTGAACCTGGTCATATTCTGCTCAGGCCAGGCTGGAGCTCTGGAAGCAGGACACAGACCACAAACAGCCTGCTTCATCCTTTTTGTTCCTGGGGTCAGATCCTGCCGTCTCGAACCTCTGTGGCCTCCTCATTCTCACAGCCAACCACACTGACTCAAAGTCCTCATTGCATGTCAGTCACGCAACAATCTTGCAAGAACCTCCCCTTGACTCCCTTAAGCCCTTCCAGTGTTACCCAAGAAACTTCCAAAGGTGCCCTCTGCAGCAATCCTTCTATATGCAGTTCAAAACAGACACAGAAATCTAGGTGATTTCTAGGACAATGGTACCTGTGTGTAAAATAAGAGGCTCACACACGCATTGCCCAGGATGGAGCATGGGGGACCCTTCTGGGGTGTTCCAAACAGTCTATATTTTTATCTCATTAAGTTACATATTATCACTTATTATGTTACATGGGTAAAAATCTCTTGAGTCTTAGAGTTTAGATTTGTGCACTTTTTCTATGTCTTAAAGTGACCATAGGAAAAGTAAAATCGAAGGCAAACTTTTTTTTTAAAAGAGGTGCAGGGGGGGTGGGGTTTAGAGCAGTGGCTCAGCAGTTATGGTGCTTCCCGGCATGCACAAGTACGCAGGTTCAAACCCCAGAACCATGTACACAATTAAGTGTCAAAGCAAACAAAAGCCACGTAAAAAACTAAATAAAAATAGATTTTCTTTCTCTTTCTCTCTCTCTCTCTCTCTCTCTCTCACACACACACACACACACACACACACACACACACACACACACACTGTCCCTCTCTTTAAAAAGAGAGAGAGAGAGAATCAATTTTATTTATTTTTTTCATCTGTCCTTTGTCTCTCTGACACTTCACTGTGTATGTGGTGCTGGGATTTGAACCAGGTCCTCGCACATGCCCATCGCACTTTCGAGGGCCTACAACATGGCAGGGATTCAGGGATAGAACATATAACCTCTTCCACCCATTCCTCTGTGAAGCTTGCGTTCTAGGCTTCTCTCCTACTGCTCATGACTACTTCTATGCTCTTTCCATTTGTCCCCCATACATTCCTTTAAGCCCTCAGTTCCTCTGAAGCCCCCTAGGGCCTCAGTCCCATCACCACCTCTTCTGATTCCCAGTCCCACTTGCTGAAATTCTACAGCAAGGATTTCCAGGCTCATAAATAAGATCAGGCCCCCAAACTGCCTCAGCCTGAGATGTGTGTTCCCCTTTGCAACTCTGCATTCCTTAGGGCTTCTCTGGGCACCTCCTTTGGGGGAATGACATTTCTACATTTCTCCTGCCTGACCTTTTCTAGGTGAACCAAGCTCCTTGAGGCAAGAGACTCATCTCTGATTCACCTCTGTTGCACAAACACCTGTGGAATTGAAGGAACCGAGGAAGGAAGCGGAAGCACCCTACATAACTTCCTGGACCTTCCCGATGGTCTCTCCATTTTTAGTGGTTGACGAATTTAAAATGTAAGCAAAAGCCTTGTGTCATCCCTGCCCCTGGATGTCCACCCAGTTGGCAATCTGTGCTGCAGTGGTTTTTTGAGTTATTCAGTGCTCCAAAAACCAGCTCATTACAGGAGGGTGGACAATAAGGGAGGGGCAGAGAAATAGGGGAAAACAGAGCAAATGTGCCACCTGGCAAGCAGTCCTTGTGGGGCTGTAATCTGCTTTTGTCTCCCTAAAAGTCTCCGTGAGACTCCTCCCTTCCCCCAGAGGAAAGATCATTACTGCTTCAGGAGAGAAAGATAACCAACATCCAGACACCAAATGAATTGAAGCACGGTACCCAGGCAGCTGTCAGCCCTGCATTTGTATTTCATGGCACAGCAACACTTCAAAACATAACTTCAGGTATTTGTTGCACACAACTCTGTTGCACAAAGTACGTATTAGTAAACGTATTGATCATCTGTCACAGGCAGGGCCTTGTGCTAGGGGGAACTGAGGATTCAAAAATATAGAATTCTGCATTCCTGCCTCTCACAGGGTTTTAAAGTAGTGTGACATATTGATGGGATGTTCGCTGGAGTATTATTTACAACAAGAAAAACTGGAAGCAAACTAAATATCTATCTTGAGCAGGAAAGTCAAATAAAATGTAGCACACTGGTTCCATAGAATACAACAGAGTAATGTAACAGAACTAACTAGAGATTATCTATGTCTACATTAGTTGGGCTCAAGAATATATTGAGTGAAAAAGTTCAATTGCAGAATGATGCATCTTGCATAATACCTTTTATACAAATACACACAGTGAAAATAGTACTGTCCGTATATACTGTGAAGGCATATCTTCATGGGAAAGTATGTGTTTTAAATGGTACAGAAAGGCACACACCAGGTCTCTCTCTCTCTCTGGGAAAGGGCCTACCAAAGGGGATTTTACTTTTTCTTTTATCACTATTTTTTTTGGAAAAGAATATATTTGTGTATTGCTCGTGAAATTAAGTTGCAACCAAGTCACTTAATCACCAGAAATGTACAGCCTAAACACATGAGAAGCGAGGCACTGAACTCGTCGATAACCTTGGCAACAGCATACGCAGCATCTCAAGGCAGAACAGATTCATTGCCCCATGTTGAGATCTGCAAGAATGGAGTCCAGAGGAGGAAGAGCTTACCGGGTGCCCAGGAGCTCTGAGAAGGAGCTGAGAAGCTAGGACTTCCTTGAAAGTCTCCTGGTAGAGGAATGTGTGGCAAGGTGGAGTTGTGTGAAGATTGGTGTTCCAAGTGTGTGCAGGGCTGGGTCACTCCTCACCCTTGTCAGGTATTGGTACAAACTCTGCTCCGGGAGGAAGTCAACCTAGCAAAACGGACTTAACCTCTGAGCCAAAGGAACAAGTGATCAGGGACCCCCAGGAGCACTGGGGGAGCATCAGGTTGTTGTGTTTTCCCCACCAGCTTGTGAATTTCTCTGAAGCTGGGCCTGGGCTGTCTACTTTGCTGGACACCAGTGTACGGAACAGTGTGTGACACCACATCATGACCGCTCCGTGAATGCTTGTGAAATGAAGCATGAGCGAAGGAGTGAATATTGCAGAGAGGATAAGAGAACAAGGACTTCTAAAAAGTCCTGGTGTTTGAACAGCTGTGTCTTTAGCCCTGATGCACATCTGCCCCTTCCTTCATTGTCACCTGCTAGCATCCCTCAACGCACGCACACACCCTCACACACACATGAAATGCGACTTTTGCCTACCTGTGGTCCCACTCCACTTCCCCTTCATTTCTACATTCCTAATCCCCAGGAGCTTCTTTAGGATGGGGACAGGGAATGACTCTCAACCTCGGCATGATCAGGGCACACTGAGGTCAGGAGAAGATGGTAAGGTGGAAACTAATCGGGAGGACCGAGCTACAAAGAGCTTCACAGGTGTGAGGTGGGGAAGTGACGTGCATTGGGGGAAGAGAGGACATCTAAGAAAGGCAGAGATGAGGTGGGACTAAGGAAAGTGGGGATCAGGCAAGTGAAAACACTGGGGCCAGATTGCAGACGTTTGGATGTGGAATTTGTGCAGTGATTTTCAAATGCGACACAAGCGCCTATGAGGTAGGCCCCCTCATCATCCCCGTCAAGGCCCACAGATGTTGAGCAACTTGCCCAATCTCACCCCAGATAGCAGAGCTGAGAGGCAGCCTAACTCCAAAGCTCCCACACTTGAGCCCAGGGCACTAGTGTCTCCTGAAAGGCCAAACACTGAGCAGGTCTGGCTGAATCAGTGTGTAGGTACCTGCAGCCAAAGGTCCTGAGGAAAGAGAAAAACTATTTCTGAAAAGGTTGCATGTGACATGATCCATCATGGAAATTTCCAGAAACCTATCTGGACCCATAAATAGACTGAGCAGGGAAGGTTCATTCCCTGATGGGTGCCACATCTTAGAATGGCTGAAGGCATCTCACCTTGAATCAGTGAACAGGAGGATGGAGGACCTGGCTAAACATGAAGGGAAGACATTTTCTCTGAAGAATAGAAGATAAGGGAAGGAGACAATCATCTCAAATATTCTATTATGGTTTGGATGAAAAGCGTCCCCTAAAAGCTCAATATGTGAGACATGCACAAAAGGCTGGGAGGTGAAATGATTGGGTTGTGAGAGCCTTAATCCAAGCAGTGAGTTAATCCCCTGATAGGGCTTAACTGGCTACTGTAGGCATGCAGGGTATGGCTGGAGAAGCTGGGCCATTGGGGGAGAGCCTTGGGGGTATATATTTTGTATCTGGTGTGGAGTTTTGCTCTCTGCTTCCTGATGTGATGCCTTGAGCTGCTTCCCTCTACCACACTCTTGGTCCACAATGTTCTGCCTCATCTCGAGCCCTAAGGAACAGAGAGTCAGCCTTCTATGGACTGAGACCTCTGAAAACATGAGCCCCCAAATAAACTTTTCCTCTTAAAATTGTTCTTGTCAGGTCTTTTAGTCACAGCAATGAAAAAGTTGAGTAAAACATACTCAAAGAACTTTCTTGAGGAAGACTTGACCAAATGTTTTGAGAAGCTTTGGATGACAAAAGGAGGATTGATGGATAAGAGAAAAACAAATTTCAAATCAATATCGTAAACACAATTTTCCTTAGAAAATGAACTTGGCCACATTGGAGGTAGTGAGCTCTCTGTTGAAGGAAGCAATCAAGCAAAGACTGAGAATCGCAATTATGATTTGTAAAAGGGAACTCCTGTGTTGGGTAGAAGATTAAATGACCATTAAAGTCTCTTCTGAAACAAGGATTCTATAAGTTTACATTTGTGATGTTTTCTTTCCTTTCCACATTTTCTTCCTGAGCCAACGACTTAAGAACAAGACCAATGGATATTCAAGCCACTGAAACATCTTATAAATTCCTGTGTTCTATGTGTCTTATAAAGAGAGCGCCAGTATGACAGAGGCCTATATGTCTGTCAGCAGAGACAACATTTTTCACAGTAATAGTACAAGTCAGAATAAATACCATCTCCATTTGGGAGACAGTCCTTGACAGAAGAGAATTGGCCTGCTTGATTAGGAATATATGTCAGGCACTGATAATAGGGAAATCCTTTTCAGCTGAGCCCCGGAACCTGAACAGTCATAATGAGACCGATTTAATGAGCCTCCTGTTCTACAACAATATTAATTACAACCCTGTCGCAGAGGCAGCCAACTCAAGATAAAATAGGTAAAATGCACAAGAATTGGATCACATTCAGAATTTCCCCCAGATACAGACAGGCTTCCAGTCACATACATATGTCTCTAGCAAATGGATTTAACACTTTCTTTAAGCTGTTTGGAGGAAATGCTTCCTTTCTCTGTAAGGTCTCACAAACCTCTCCCCTTAAAGAATTGAAATTTCTTCAGGTAAAAGATAAGCTAGCAATTTTATCAGTCTAGTTCAATAAATCATCACCAAGGGTCTATTTAGCACTATTATTTATTGAGCTCTTACTATCTGCTGGGTATTGTCCTAAGTGTTTTAAATATTTTAGTTCATTTGGTCATCAAAAAATACCTTGTGGTCAGTACTAATAATGTACCACTTTGCAGGAGCACAGAGATGGCAAGTGACTCATCCAAGCCCACTGAATCCAGAACCATGGTACTTACCCACTAGGCTTACTGTGCCCTGCGCTTGCTGGCACCTCATTCATTCAGCAAGTATTGATTGAGCACCTGCTCTATGCCACCCACTGTGCTAGGTGCTGGTGCGGAGATAAATAAGAAAATCACACAGGTCTAAGAATGTGCCCCATTCCCAACAAGGCCTTCTGGAAATGGTTTAGTTAACCAGAGACATGGAAGATGAGTAAGATTAGGCACTGAGTGGGGAGGGGAGCCAGAGAAGATAAAAAATATAGTCAGACTCCTTAGGGGGTCAGATCAGCAGTTTATAATATATATATATATATTTTTTTTAGACCTGTCAACATTTTCTCATATTTACATAAATCACTCAACTCAGACTCGAAACTTTGCCACTTGGACAAAGGACTAACTCTGGGGGTTAATTGCCTACCAATCAAAAGAAATCACTACGGCTCTTTCTATGTTTCTATATTTCTATGTTCTATATTCATGTTGGTGGGATTTTGATGGTGCAAAGATGAGCAATGGCTGATGAAGAAGGCCTGGAGAGGACAAATGTGGAATGCTCCGTGGAAATAACTGGAAGAAAGGCTGTGTTCATATATGCTAAAGGTCCCCAGACCTGGAAACTCACCCCAACCTCAGGCTCCATCCCAGAGTGTACTAACTTGTGAACACATGAAATTGTCCATGCCCATCTCCAACTCCCTACCCCCAGAGTGCCCAGGCTGTCAGCTCTACCCCTCTCAATGCTGCCTGCCTCTGTGGTGCTTCTCCAATGATTAGCAAGCATTAGAATCACCCACAGGGCTTGTTGAGCCATGGACTTCAGGAACCCCTACAGAGTTTCTTTAAAAAAAAGAGAGAGAGAGAGGGACAGTGAGAGAGACAGAGAAAGAGAGAAACAACTTTATTTAGTTTTTCACATGGCTTTAGTTGCTCCAACACTTAGTTGTGTGCGTGGTGCTAGGGTTTGAACCCAGGTCCTCATGCTCGCCATGCAAGTGCCAAAACCACTGAGCCACTGCTCCAGCCCCTCCTCCAGAGTTTCTGACTCAGTAGATCTGGAATGGTGCCAATAATGTGCACTCCTACCAAGTCCCTGGTGATGCTGATGCTGGTGCGTGGCACCAGTCAAATGTACCTTTCCAGAAAGACTTCCCCAAAACTCCAGCCCCCCTCTCTCTTTCTCTAGTCTTACTACTCAAGGAGGTTAATGCACACCACAAAGATAAATCCAACTGCCTTGAGAGGAGCCAGAGAGACTATGGAATAACAGGGGTTGGGACAGTCTCAGATGTATATGAGCACATTGGGTAAGAGATGAGAACTACCATGCAAGGGAAAATTCAAGCCCCAGGGAAAGTTTAGCCAATTTCTGCTGGGTGTCCTGGCAAACCCAGTATTGTCAGGCCTTCTAGCTTTCCAAAGGAGGCAAAAATCCTGATTTGTATATAAAAGCTCACAATTTTTAAGAGTTGGTTCAAGATGATGATGATGATGATGATTTTTGTGGTGCTAGAGATTGAACCCAGGTCCTCATACATGCTAGACAAGTGGCTTTACCTCTGAGCTGCACCCCTAGCCCTTGTCCAAGAATTTTTTTTTAAGAGAGAGGGACAGTGAGAGAAAGACAGAATCAATTTTATTTAGTTTTTCATGTGGTTTTCATTGCTCCAATACTTAGCTGTGTATGTGGTGCTGGGATTCAAACCCACGTCCTCACACATGCAGGGCAAGCATCGTAACCACTGAGCCACTGCTCCAGCCCCTGGTACAAGAATTTTAAGGATAATAGGATGGTAGCCTTTGGTAGATTTTGTACTTGATGGTTTCAGGCTGCAGTAAAGAATTCTGAAGATTTATTCTGGCCTATCACAGAAAGGAACTTAAGAAACACATTGAGAAGGGTCATTCACCTTTGCTGTGTTCTTTTCTAAAACCCATAACCCCATCTATTCATGAAAAATAATCAAATGCAAGCCCAGGATGAGGAACATTCTACAGGATCCCTATCACTCCTCAAGACAGACACTATCACAAACCAGAAGAGACTGGGAAGACACAACTGGATTATATCCCAAAGCAAAATAGGAAGTTAATGGAAAGATAGGTAAGTTCCAAAGTCTGGAATTTCATTAATAGTAACACATCTATGTTACTTCCTTGGGCTTTAACCAGTGCACCATGGTAATGTAAAATGGGAAATGAGAAGAGGAATATACAGGACTCCTTGAATTCGTTTTATTTTTATTTTTATTTATTTTTTTTTTTAAGAGAGAGGGACAGTGAGAGAGACAGAGAAAGGGAGAAACAACTTTATTGAGTTTTTCACATGGCTTTTGTTGCTCCAACACTTAGTTGTGTACGTGGTGCTGGGGTTTGAACCCGGGTCCTCGTGCTTGCTAGGCAAGCGCCGAAACCGCTGAGCCACCGCTCCAGCCCTTGAATTAGTTTTATAACTTTTCTATATAAATTAAAAATTATTTCAAAATAAAAAGTTCATTTAAAAGATTATAAAGAGCTGGACCATTGACTCAGAGTTTGGAGCACTTGCCTGGCATGCATGAGGACCTGGATTCAAAACCCAACACCATATACACAACTTTGTTTGGGGAAACAAAGGCCAGATGAAAAAATAAATAAAATTGATTATCTTTCTGTCTCTCTCTCCCACTCTCTCCCTCTCTGAAAATAATAATAATAATAATAAAGAAAATATAATAAAAGATTATCAAGTCAGTAAAATTTACTTTTTTCTTGAAAATTAAAAAGACAAAGAATCTGTGGGTAAAATACAGCCCCTAGACCACGCACTTTCAGTTCACAATTAAAACGTGAAAAGAAAAGCACATACATGACTTGTAGATTTCACCCAATCCAAACTCGAGGCTATTTTTTGAGATCTCTGACTCTAAAACACTCATGTTTATAAAGGAAAAGCTGGAATTTCAGAAAGTTTAAGTCACTTGTTCAAGATGTTACAGCGTAACAAGATCAATCTCTGTGTCCCTAACTCCCTGCCCTGTTCTTTCATCATTGCACCTCACTTCCTTCTGGCCTTTGTTTACTTGAGGTTCAAAAACACCAGTGCTCCCCTCCCCAGATAACGAGCAATCTCAGGCCATGCTCCACATCATTAATACCTGTAACTCAGCATCTCTCACACAAAAGCTGTTTAACAAATAGCACTATTTTTATTATTGCATTGAAGAATGAATGGCCTCTGCTCTTTAGCATCTTCCTCACTGTACAGGAAATGGTCGTGAAATGATGAATCATGTGAATCATTTCACATCTCTGGGCCTCTGAGGCCCCTCATCCGTAAAATGAGAAGGTTAGACTCAATCTTTCCTATCAGAAGTGTGGTCCAAGGACCAGCACCATTGGCAACCCTTGGGAGCCTGTTAGGAATGCAAGATCTCAGGCCTTCGCCCACATCTACTGAGTCACAATCCACATTTTAATAATGTTCGGGAGGTGATTTGTATGCTCATTAAAATCTGAGAAGCATAAGACTAGTTCTCAAATTTAATTGTGCATAAAAATCATCTGGGGTGCTTAAAAATGCACATCTCCAGGTCCCTGCACAGTTCACCTGAGCAGGACTCTGAGAATGGAGGCTGGAATTCAGCATTTTTAATGAGCTCCCCAGGGGCTCGCTTTGAGAAGCACTACCGGCACCATCTGGGTTCACCCTCACCACACAGCATTCTGTTTTCACCTGAGCTTACAGCCTGCTCTCTGACTCCTGAGCCCCAGGCCACTTGTCTCTTTTGACATCAGAAATACTAGACTGGCATTCTGGTAAATTCACTGTCAGGTAGCGGAAGGGGGAGCTATGAATTGTAGCATTTGCCAATTTCCACAGTGTAAATATTCCCTTCCCTGCCTGTGTCAAGCGCCCAGTGTGATGTCACCCAACCTGGGAATGGGAAAGATGCTCACAGTCAGTTCTTCTGTAGGAGTGGGCTCCAGCTGGGCAACCTTCTTTACCCTCTGTGCTCTCAGTCTCAACAGCCAAATCCAGCTGTGGCTCTTACCATCTGTGAATCATGCACTCAGCACCCTATCAAAGGTCGTGCAGCAAAGCAAAGAGCCATAAAAGATTAGGCAATGAGGTAGAATGATTAAGTATGCAGGCTTTAAGAGAGCCGTGGTTTCCAGATCTGTCTCTTGAAACTAGGTATCCTTGGTCAAATTGCTTAACTTCTTTAAGCAATGTATTTCATGTGCATAAGGAAATATATATGTATGTTCTACCATATCCATATGCATATATATAGCATTTGGCAAATACTAAACAAATTATGCACACACATATTAGATCATGCACACATTATATAATATATAGTCATACATACATATTATATATATACATATACATACATATTTTATATATATATGTGTGTGTATATATATATATTTAGGTTGACTTAACCTAAAGGAAGTTAATCACTAAAAGGCATTATCTCCCTATCTCCCCAGTTGATCCATATTACCATCTTGAAAAATACACACACACACCACACTCATGCACAGCCTAACAAGGAACTTCGGGTCTAGCCCACATTAGGTAATATTAACATATTCTAATTTGTTTATATAAGTACTGGGAATTGAATATATTCTAATTTAAAAATCGAGTGGTAGGTATGTGGGCATCCCTTTTATTATTTGTCTTTTAATTACATATATGTGGCATAAAATCTTTTGCTTACATTATTTATTTCACAATTAAAATGGATAATACAAAAAGAAGTCAGTCGCTAAACGGCATCATCTTACTGTCTCCCCAGTTGATCCATGTTATGATTTTGAAAACTGAGGTAATGGCCCACTGGGAATTTGGCTAAGAATGTGGTTCTGTTGGGATGTCAGCTTGTTATACCTAAAAGCAATTAACGCTCCTTGCAGCTTGTAGGCACCGTGGCTCACGCTGCCACCACGTACCATTACCAGTGGGGACAGAGTTGCACACCTACAAACCATGAGGCAGACTCAGAAGTAGGACTGAGGGAAGTACAATGAGACTCTGAAAAGATATGGGCCAATATTCCCTTTTCACTTAGCCGAAGGCTTCCAAACAACTGAAATAAGTGCCTTGTATTTCTGTCCAGGATCCACTCAATGTGGGGACTTCTCCCCATTTGCAAGGTGATAACTGGTTTTAAGGTGTTGAGGGTTGGCAGCACAGGAACAGGGGTGGGGAGCAGACAGTTCAACAGTTGACAATCAAGATCATAGGCTCCCAGACTCGGGTTCATCCTAAACCAGGGATGGGTCTGGCGACCGCCCAAGCCTCTTGGAACTTGCACACTTAGGGTTTTGGGCTCTAGTACAGTACTCCAGTCTATAGTGTGAAGAAGAAACCCACACAACCAAATCACATCACCCCTTAATTACTCATGCTGTTCCTTGTAAGGTATTATTATGTAGGAAATAAATGGAGAAGAGATGCTTATATGAGGCCAAGTAAATAATAAAAAAGAGCTAGTGCTTATATGCCAGGTATCACTCTCTGAGGAAGATATTCTTATCACTATCATCCCTTAAACCAGATGGGTAAACCAAGGCACAGAGCAATGAAGTGGTTTGCTCCATATCATAGCACTTATAAGTGGCAAACTCAGGATCATGAGTCCAAGGAATTTGGCTTCAGAATCCTTGCTCGGCCACTGCTGCACTGCTGTTTAGGTTTCATGCTTCCCAAGTAGTGCTGATGGTGTGGCCTTCCTTTGAGGAGAGAAGTGAGAAAATCCCATTTTATGAAATTGGAAACTACTCAGAATCCAGAGGCTACAAGTCTCATTTAGAATCATCATTGTCCCAAGATTCTAGATTTAACTGATTTTGCCCAAAAAGGTATCCAAAGTTGACTTAAAATTTCCTTTTTGAACACAGGGTGAAAATCTCACTTAATGGAGGCCTCCAGCCTCTGATCCAAAGAGCTGTGCTCCTCAGGGCAGGAGCTTCCCCACTCTGGGATTCTCACTTATAAGAGGCGGTGGTGGATAAATGACTCTGGAGGTCTCTGTCTCGCTAAAGGAGACATGCATCCTATTCTTCCCCTAACCATACAAGTTGTTAGTGATGGAGAGATAAGGCAAATGACAAGCAAGTTTCGACTGTGCTCTGAGAGGAGACACCAGACATGTAAATTCAGATCCCAGGAATGTGAGAGGAAGCTCTGGCATGGCCTTCCGATTTCAATGAACACCCATCAATGCAGAAGCAGCCAGGTAATTAAAAGCCACCTTTTCATTTCCTGACTCTGCTCAGCACAAGCTCACCCTTCTAACTATGTACTCTTAGCGGAGTTCCTCCTCAACCCAGACCCCAGGCAAGGAGGGACCTCCCCTCCTCTGTGCTTCCCATGCTGGACCCCCTTTCTACACTTGATGATAGAAACAAAACCCTTAAGCTACTCAACGAAAAACATTTGAGACTTCCGCAGTTTATGAATCATATCACCAGTCGGTCCAAAACATGACAAATAGATTGTAAACTGTTCACTATACCACAAAATCTGAGGAAGAGCAGGCCCTTGATAAATATTTATTGATTAGTAACAGACGTGTCAATGCAAAGTTCTAATTATTGCCAGTGAAGAATCGGGCTCCTGAAGGTACTGATTAAGCCTCGGTTTCTTCTCTGAGTTTGTCATATATTTCATTCATCATCAGACAAGACAGAAGAGCTCCTCAATCTTTACCACAGAAACCATGACTTTACCAGAGCATCTAACGCCCACACTGCCCTTTCACCGAGGGGTCCATGAGAAGGATCCAGCATATATAATCACCAATACCTGCAGTTACCAAGGCTTGGGAAACCCTGATCCTGGGACTTGAAGGTTTGGTGGATTATTCCCCAACCCTCTTACCCTTTTGGTTTAGTAACTTCAAGAGGTCAGAGCCTGGGGGAGGGAGGAAGGGCTCAATTGTTAGTGAATTCAGGAAGTCACAGAACAGTGGTCAGAGCTAGCTTCTCTTAAGAACCCAGTGTTCTTACTTTGAGGGACACTGGATCTCAATGGCATTGCCACCCAGCCTGGGAGAAGCCTGCCTCATGTAAGCAAGGGGACTTAAAACAACTCTCTTAGTTTGCATCTTTGAAATCATGACACTGGGGCAGAGTAGCTGGAGGGGTCTTTGCTATATGACTTTTCCCTGGACAATGGCAACGATCCATGAATTTGAAATCGAGTTCTGACAGGCCCTATGCTCAGTTACAGAGGAAGATTGCTGGTTTATCTAAAGATGACCTCTGCTTGTCATCGATGTCATTCCCTGAAGGTACTGGGTAATCCTGCTCTCTTGTTGGAATTCAGGGGAAGTGATATTCACCTGTTTGGAATTTAAGCACGTCTTACTCAAAGTCACCATTAGTCTTATAAAGAAGGCTCAGTCCTTACTTAAAATTTTTGACTAGAAATGCAACCAAGCCAAGGCTTCAGGATCTGGGCCCTAAATTTCAATTTTGATGAGTAAAAAATGTCCATGGCCATTAGCTAAATCTTCATCCTGAGTTACTATTCTCCCTCTGTTAAGAATAAACACAATAGCTGTCATACTTCCAACTATTATTGTACAATGTTTTTCAACTTTGCAAACACCTTTCCAAACAAGATCTCATTTGGATCAACTGAATTATAAATAGGTTTACTTTAACATGGCACTCTGTTCAGTTATTTGGTTTTGTTTTGCACTGAGTTCTGGAATTCCTCTTAACCTCCTGTCATCAAGTCAGCCACAGCCTCCGTTAAGTTACCTGGCTTAAAAGAACAAAGTGTTAGGAGCAGGACTGTCCAGTACCACTTTCCATAGTGGCGGGAATGTTCTATACCTGTACTGTCCATACACTGACCATCAGCACCACATGGCTATGCTATACTTGAAATATGGCTACTGTGACAAGGAATTGAATATTAAATTTTATGTCACTTTAATGAGTTCAAATGAAGATAGCCAGGACGTGAGGGATGTATAGGACCGTGCAATCGTGGAAAGCATTCATGGAACAGGAAAAAGTTTAAACTGTCGGACATCATTATTTACATCCTTTCATTTCTAACTGGTACTGATTTCTACACATGAAAGGTTTCAGAGTGTGAGTCCGGTTTCCATGTAGTTCATAAGGCTTAATGCTGGGATTGTATGTTTTCCCCTCAGATGCAAATACGGCTCATTGCAATGTGCAGCAGAAGCAACTTTATTCTTCAGTAGAGTCTAGGAACCTTCACATCCCTGCTGGGAAGGCTCAGTTCTCTCAAGTTTGTGAATTCCCCACCCTGCACCCACACAGCTCAAGCCTTCTAAAGAGCAGCCCTTTGTCCCCTTGGCTTGTGTGTCAAGGAGGCAAAGGATTTAGCTGCATGGCAATTAATCAAGTGACCCACTTCTACCTTTGATCTGGGAGAAAATAGCCAAGATAGCATTGAAGAGGAGAAAGTGAGAGGCAGTGACAGAGAAATAGAGGGGGTAGGGGGTGGAGACAGGAAACACTGCTAGAGAGAGAAGGGGAAAGCTAAGGAAGGAAAGGGGAGCCAGAGATGGCAGTGGTGCTGGCCATGTGTATTTCCAAGAAAGAAGCCAGCTGCCGTTTTCCGTTCCCCATACCAGATGCATCATGCCACTGCGGTAAGTCCCTTTTCTATTGCTGCCCAAATTCAAGCCACTATTCATCTGAACTCATGAAGGTTTACTGGGGATGGTTTTGACATACCTGCATTCACTTCTGACTCCAAGGCGCCTACGTCTAATTTTCACTCACATCAACAAGAGATGTACGCAAAGCAGCATTCAGAAATCCTGACTGAGACTCTGTGTGTGTGCGTGTGTGTGCGCGCGCGTGTGTGCACACTCCCCCAAGAAATTGAGGGAAACCTGCAGGTCTCCAAGAGCTCCTGAAGACTGGAACTTTTTTTGTAGTAACTGCGAAACCAAAAATCCAGGATTAACCACAAACAGATCAGGGACTATTAAATATTTGTGTTTAAATACGATAACTTGGTAGCAAAACGCTTCTGGAGGCCTTGCAAGGTTACCTTTAAATGAAGCTCTGTATACATTGGCTGGGATGATGGGATCCCTGAAAGAGAAGAATGAAAAAGAAATGGTGTTATTCCATTTTAGCAAAGAGAAATGAAGCATTCAAAAACAAGGGCATTTGTTTTGTCTTCAATAAAAAAAAAAAAGAGCTATAATATGTGTTCCTTTTTTTACATCTTAAAAACATGTTAGGGACACACTGAGCTGATAGATATGCAAAATTATGAATATTCTACTCAATAATTAAGCATGTCTTCTTTTCTTGGCCCTTTTAATGACAGCATTTCCTGCACAATCCATTTTAATCCAATTCTTTGATATTTAAAAAATGGAGATTCCACTAATTGATTCATAGAGAAAGTTTATTTATCCAAAGGAACTCAGAAAAGTTAAGTTTAGAAATTTGTTAAATGAGGTTAAGAGTTGGCACTTTACAGGGAAATTGTCCAAAGAGGCAACCAACTGATCCACAGTTTTTCTAGCCAACAAGCTGGATGATTTCACTCCATTGCATAAACCGGCACACCCAAACACACTTACCCTCTTCAAGTTCTCACCTTGGCTGGATTTGGGGCCAGGCTATAGTGTTATAAATGTTTTAAACGAGGAGACCAACCTGTTGGGCTCTGTAAAACATGTCCATTTTTCCCCTGGCCAGACATTGGAGTCTGGTTGTATCTGTCATAGGTGAATAGGTTTGGCTTCAGCCTATCCAACTCAACCCTCTAGGAAGATTTTTTAAAACCACAGAACATCATTCCATGCTTGGTTTTGCACTAAGATCTTCCAATGGGTTGAAACATACAGCACATAAGAGCAGGTGTTCCCAGTTCCCAGCCCAACTCCACGCCTGAGGAGTCCGCAGAGGGCATGCCATTCTCATTAATAATGTCCCGTCACGACGTCTCTTCTTGAAATAGGCTCACCTTGTTTCAGACAGGAGAATGGGGACAGAGCAGGCAGTATCTTAACCACTCCATCTCCTGGGAGAACATTTGCTTGCAAAAAGGAACCATACAAAAGAACATTGATACATTCTGGACCCTAGAAACCTTTGGAAAACCCTAAAGTGTCTTGAAGAGCAGATCTTGGCCTTAACCCTGATCCAGAGTCTTTCCAGTTACTCTGGATTACGAATTAGAATTTTAGAGACCCCTGTTGTGTGAATAGCTAAAATGCTAGGAAAGATTTCCAAATTCAGAGGGCTAAAAGGCTCATTTCTTTCCTATTTTGCAAATTAGTGCACATTTTGGTTCACTTGTGATTTATGTAAACTGAGGAAGTAGCAGCCCTTTCCGAGCAGTTGGCCCATCAACTCTGGACAGCTGCTTATCTAAAGTGTAAGTAATAGTGAAATGTTGCACAATCACAAAGACTCACTGTCCATTTGACCTGCACTGAGAAAGAATACCTCCTGTCAGAAGCCACCCACAGCCTTCCCTGCAGACTTGTGTATGTGGAAGAGGGTGTCCCAGAGGAGGCAAGGAGCTTTGTACCTTCCACACCCAACTTGTTCACACCATAAGCAGCTCTTCATATCTGCCTGGGTAGCTGGCTTCAGGCCTTCAAAAATGGGAGAGAGAGAAAGACAGAGAGAGCGAGTGCAAAACTTGTCAAAATAAGTGCTCTTTCCAGATACTTTGTTCTCCTTGCACTTCATTGCTGCTGTTACAAAAAACTGGGAAGGGGTGCACCACTAAGTGTGGGAGATAACAAAGGGAACTACATGAGGACCCGAAAATTGGAAAGCACGAAAGTCTTGATGGCTTGATGAATATAAATTTCTCCAGAAAAATGATAACACTTATCAAGGTCTAGCAAGCACTTACTTCAAATGCTTGCCCTGTGAGGCAAGCATTTTATCTCGCTTTTACAGTTGAGGAAGTCAAGCTTTCCTCCCAAGACGAGATGGTACCTGAGAAAGGCAGCGTTTGAGCCCAGGCATCTGACTCCCGGGGCTGCCTTCTAACCACTCTGCTATGACAGCCAGAGAGAGGCTCATGAGCACAACTTCTAACCCAGCTGTCATCTTTAGAGCAAGCAAAGGAGCTGGAGTGGTGGCTCAGTGGTTCAAGTGCTTTCCTGGCATGTGTGAGGACCCGGGTTCGAACCCCAACACCACATGCACAACTAAGCATGTAAGAAACAAAGGTCAGATGAAAAATAAATAAAATTGATTCTTTCCTTCTCACTCTTCCTCTCTCCCTCTCCCTCTTTGGGAAAAAAAAAAAAAGAGCAAGTAAAAATCTTTTCCATGTCACATTTCATAATTACCCACCATCGCCTATCTTTCTTTTCATGCCCTTCCTCCCTGGCACAGAGAGCTGCGACCTTCTCAGAGGGAGCCCGGTGGCCCAGGAAATCAAACATCAGTCCCAGATTGATGAGCACAGGTTGATGAGGATCAAGCCAGGCCAGAAGACGACCAAGCACCTTTTCTTTTTAGCAAAGTTATTAGTCTGCTCAATTGGGAGGCATGGTGTATCTGATTGTCAATAAGATATTGTATTTGCCACAATCTCTCAGGATATCCTGGTGGGCAGAATGGAGAAATGCAGTGGCTAGAGCTGTGGCAAACTGTCTTCCCCAGAGACTGCTGACTAGTGGGTTAGTGTCAGTCCCAGATATTGCTGTCCAACATTTCTATCAGCAAAAAGGGTCAATAGTCTGGGACAGTGGTGTGACTCCCATAAGATTCATTTCCACTGAGATCAATGTTAAATAAAACACACGGATAAAAAAATCAATTCAAATATAAAGTGGGAGACATGATTTTAGCAGCACATGTGAAAAGACAGGAAATTTAATAGACTATGAGTTAAATATCATCAGGCCACTAAAATGATAATTTTAATATTTACAGTTAGGAATAAAGTGACTGAGAAGTAATGAATTCTGAACTAGTCAAGACACTGAGTACTGCAGGTTCTGATTGTTATATTTTAATACACAAGATAACAAAACAGATTGCATTCAGAAAAAAAAATAACCAGAATGAAGAGAGTATTGAAAACCTAGTTATACAAAAATTGCCCACAGGGTATTGGTTCTTCAACTAAACAAAAGAAAATCTGGGTAAAGGGCACACTCGCTGATAAATTTGACTTATTCAGTAGCTCCCTCAAAAGCAGGACCAGCACCAGTGTTTAAAGGTACATGGGGATGAGAAATTTCCAGCTCAATGTAGAAATAATTATAATGGGACCTCAGTTGTTATAAAATAGACAGGGCAGGAGACTCAGAATGGTTGGTGCTATGGTTTAAATATGAGGTATCCTACAAAGCTCCTATTTTAATGCAGGAATATTCAGAAGTAAAATGAATAGATTATGAGTGTTTTGATGTAATCAGTCCATCCCAGTTTGAATGATTGATGACTGTAGCCTGGTAGAGCGTGGCTGGGGGGAGGAAGGTCACTAGGGGCATGTCCTGGAAGGATGCATATTTCTCGTGGCCCTTCTCGCCCTTTTCTTCCTGACTGCACAATGAGTTGAGAAGCTTCCTCCACTGGGTCCTTCTACTATGATGCTCTGCCTCATCTTGGACCCAGAGCAATAGAATCAGCCACTATGGACTGAGACCTCTGAAACTGAGTCCCAGATGAATTTTCCCTCCTCTAAATTGTTCTTGTCCAGTATTTTGGACACACAAAAAGCTGACC